>CATIXQ010000014.1:3940084-4099597 GCA_949711755.1 Leptidea juvernica | reverse complement strand
TTTTTTTGAGGTTTTGCTCGAGCGTTTTATATAGTTTCTTGTAATATAATATGTGAAGCTTTTATCTAGGTAATTGATTTTTTCGCCAAATGATGTAAATTTTTGTTTTTATTTTTGTTTTCTATTATGCTTCCATATCGTAAGTTTGTTTTATAAGCATCTTGGTATCTTTCTCGAGCATTAAACAATTTATATTATTTTTTGTATTAATACTTGGAACTCTGAGCGCATTTGTTTTGAAATATTTACTGTCATAATTGATAAAGACTGCAGTATTCTTCCCAAATAACTATTCAGTAGTGCGCGAGGGTTGGTGGAAAATTGTTATTTATCGCTAGTATATTTTTGTGTACTACAGGCAGCGGAAGGTGATTCGGCGAATGATACTGCAAATGATCTGGACAGCACAGCAGACTCAGTGGCTGCCGATAATACTATCGACGAGGTTAGTATTGATCTATCTAAGTATATATAAAAAAAACTACGTTTTAAAAAACCGACTTCAAAAACTGAAAAGTATCCAAATAACTAAAAAAATTATTTAATACACTTCTTATGCAAACCTTTACCTTTAATATTAATAAAATACTTTTATTTATATGTGCTACCAAATGGCATCTATTCCGCATCAAACTAAAGAAGAATTACGTAAATCGGTTCGTAAATCTTAGAGTAATCGGTGTACATTCATATAAAAATACCGATCGAATTGAGAACCTCCTTTGTGAAGTCGGTTAAAAATGAATTTAATTTATTGCTGTTCGTTAAGTGTCCCTAAAACTCGAGAACGGCTGGCTGAACGATTTGGCTGTTTTTGGTCTTGAATTGCTTATTCGAAAATGTATCTAGAGAGATAGCATATAAAAAATTACAGTTATTATTAACAGATTAAGATGGAAATAAGATAGCATTAAGCTTTTGTTAATAACTCATAAACTATTAATATTGAAGGAATTTGTAAAGACATCCTTTAACAGGAGAAAAGTTCGATAAAAAAAAAGTTCTACTACCGGAGTTCTAGTATTTGTAATTTAAATTACACGTCGAAAATAAGTCTCCGCGTACCGTATAAAAAATTTTTTTTTTGTAAAAATATTAATTTAAAATTTGGAAAAATTTATAATTTAACTATCTGACCCGGCAAATGTTGTTTGCCATATATGTACATTATTTCTTGGAATTTCTAGTTCAATAGAAATAGCTAAAACTTTAACGGCCTTACAAATAAAATTGGCATAAAGTTATGACTAAGCATAAACCGAGAATATGTAAAATGTTTACAAATAGTCATTTTGCGTACGGATGGTTTGTTCGGACGTATAACGTTTCCCGCGTTTATTTGCAAGGCAGCTTGTCATTCGGAAAACTTCAGAATTATCATTGTATTGACAGTGTTGTCAACGATATTGTAAACATTTTGCATTTTCTTTGTTTATCATCAGTTATAACTTTATACCAAGTTTATTTGTAAAGCCGTAAGTGTCACGGGATGTATGATTATAATTGAAAGAGGAATGAAGCGTTATAATTAAAGTATACTTTATTTAACAAATAACAATTCTTGATAGCTATCTATGCATCGAAAATAGTTATTAAACAAAGATTAATCTCTCAACGCAATGGAGTGTACATTATTTTTAGTCAGTCCGTCTTTAGCCAATACAAACAAACTGGATAGTTTTTCGCACGTGAAAACGTGCCATATAATATATATATAAGTATAAGTATATATATATAAGTCTATGGGAAAAGCATGGTGTACCTACCCAAAAATAAGCCACAAACAGACAACGTTTGGCCTTGTTAATTAATCGTCTATGCGAATGCCAATCTAATTGGTACATCTATAGGTATCAAAGGGATTCGTGGCAGCAATACACATTTTCGCCTCGGAACTTGCCGTTCAAAATGCTGGCTTCGCTAACGTTTTTTTATTTATCAATATTTAGGAGACTTACAGCTAGCCATACAAATGATTTAAGTTTTCTTTAGTGTTAATTCCGCCAATATTTGTTTTTAAAAACAATTCGACACATGTTTCGCTCTACTCGACTCGTAGAGTCTCTCGAGTCTCGTGCCAGATTTTGGCGAGACAACACGTCCTGAGGATGTCTTTTGTTGGGCGATGTATATGCTTGTACAATATGATCCCAGAAAATGTACAAAACAAATGTGTTACGAAATTTAAAAGAATTGTTAAAAAACGTTTGTGTGGGAAAGGTTATTATAGCATAAACGATTTTCTTAGTGACACCACGGACTGGGAATAAAGCGACCACCCTCAGGCTCTTTAATTATTAATGTTTATTGTATCCATATTTTATATAAAAAAAAAAAGCCCGCTGAGTTTCTTGCGCCCATTCTTCTCAGGTCTGAGGCAGTCTCTTTTGAATGGGTGGTATATTTTGACGTTCAATAAGTGATTATAAATCCTATTTTGAATAAAAGTATTTGAATTTGATGCCTCGCTTAGAGGCGAAACACGTGTCGAATTGTTTTTAAAGACATATATTGGCGGAATTAACACTAAAGAAAACTTAAATCATTTGTATAATTATGGATTTCCGCAAAGTAACGCCTAATTCAATAAATTTTCTTACGGCTAGCTTACAATTATAACTTATGAAATAATCAAAACTAATGAAGCTTACTTAAAAGTTTCCACATTTATGTAGAACTATTGTTATAATCTAATTTTACGCTTTAAAACTACATATATTAATACAATTATTTAAATTGGAAGAACTTACTAGTCAAGGTTATTTTTAATTTAGTACTAGATATAGAAAATAAATCTAGATCTAGGTCATTTGACAAGTCGTTATAACTTCTGCAGGATCTAGAGTAGTGAAGCTATTTGCACGATAGTTACACCTCGCCATGGGAGTATGTAAAAGGCTAGGAGTATTGGAAAGGCATGCGCGTCTAGTCCAAGCATGCTAAGTAACTCTGGACAGTCGACCTTACTGTTCGCTATACTGCATAAATACGCCAAATCTGCGCCTCTTTTTTTTATGGTAATAAGGGACGAGACGAGCAGGACGTTCAGCTGATGCTAATTGATACGCCCTGCCCATTACAATGCAGTGCCGCTCAGGATTCTTGAAAAACTCAAAAATTCTGAGGCGCACTACAATTGCGCTCGTCACCTTGAGACATAAGATGTTCAGTCTCATTTGCCCAGTAATTTCACTAGCTACGGCGCCCTTCAGACCGAAACACAGTAATGCTTACACATTACTGCTTCACGGCAGAAATAGGCGCCGTTGTGGTACCCATAATCTAGCCGGCATCCTGTGCAAAGGAGCCGCCCACTGTGGCGTAACGTTGAAAAAGTATAACTGACAGTGAACATGCGCGCTCAAATGCTTCAACGTCATACTTCGACAATACGAAAATCTTGAGTGGATGACAGAAAGTTTTAAGTTAAGTTTTAGGTCAATATTAATGAAAAACTGTACTGTGCATATGTACGGAGCCACCTCGAATCCCCGATATAATGTCTACGTTAACCGTACTGAAAGAATACAAATAAGTTTGTGAAATTCCTTCAACACCGAGCCGTATCGTTTTCACATACCTACTTTGACAGGTGTAAAAAATTAGATTGCTACCGCTTCAGCAGAGTCTACCAGTGGGAGGCTCCTTTGCACAGGATGCTGGCTAGATTATGGGTACTACAACGGCGCCTATTTCTGCCGTGAAGCAGTAATGTGAAAACGCCGTAGCTAGTGAAATTACCGGGCAAATGAGACTTAACATTAAGATGTTAAGAGACATAAGTGTCTCAAGGTGACGAGCGCGGTTGTAGTGCCGCTTAGAATTTTTGGGTTTTTCAAGAATCCTGAGCGGCACTGCATTTTAATGGGTACGGCGTATCAGTTACCATCCGCTGAACGTCCTGCTAGTCTGGTCGCATATTTTCATTCAAAAAAAAAAAACAGTCGCGTTTATTTCATCAGTGTACGTTGATCGTGGAATTAACAGAAAGTGTACCGACAATACCGACAAATAGTTTGGCGTTATTTTTTATATCTTTTAATGTTCTATCCAATGCCTTAAGTGAATGTTTGTGTGCCAAAGTGCATTCGTCCCAAATGATAATTTAACACCGTTTCAGCACTGTGGCCATGGCCGATTTTTTTTTATGTCGCAAACTGCATCAGGGTTATTTTGAATGTTTAATGGCAGCTTAAATACTGAATGATCTATTCTGCCTTCATCTATAAAGTTCTTGCAATGCCAGATGATGCAACTGCCAATGCGATGCCATTTTGAGTGGGAGGCTCCTTTGCACAGGAAGCCGGCTAGATACGGCACAACGGCGCCTATTTCTGCCGTGAAGCAGTAATGTTTAAAAATTACTGTGTTTCGGTCTGAAGGGCTCCGTAGCTAGTGAAATTACTGGGCAAATGAAACTTAAAATCTTATGTCTCAAGGTGACGAGCGCAATTATAGTGCCGCTCAGAATTTTTGGGTTTTTCAAGAATCCTGAGCAGCACTGCATTTTAATGGGTACACTGCGTTTTTATGGGTATAAAAGAGCGCAAAAAAAGAATGCTGGGAGAGTTTCTTGCGCCGCTTCTTCTCTCTCAGAGCGCCTTTTGTTTCGGAAGCGGTAGTAGTATCTAGTAGTTATTAGAAAAGACATCAAAAAGAATTCTAAAGGAATCAATTTTGAGAAAATTGGCCTTTTATGCCTTTTGTTATATCGCAGTTCACAATACATATCTCTGTTGATTACCACTTCGATTTGGTGAACATACCTATATAAATTACTGATTGGTAAATTCGCATTGGCAGTGCAATGTTCCTCGATAACAGTCACAGCTTCACTGTACATTTACTTTTTATTTCTATTCTTTTCTTTTACTTTCAACCGGGTTGAAGATTTATTTAAATTTATAAAAAAATATAATTAAATTACACGTTCTTACTACAATAATTATTATATTTGATTGCCCTCTTGTAACCCTATTGCGGATCTGTGGATGAGACAGAATAATATAAAATCACGATTAAAACAGGGGTTTATCTTTGAAGGGTGAATATTTGAAGTTAATAAAATAAAAATAAAAAAGTCTAAAAAAAAATTTAGGGGTGGGTCATCTTATTATTTAGGGGTAGGTCATCTTATTATTTAGGGGTAGGAAAAATAGATGTTGGCCGATATACACACAAATGTTTAAACAAATTGGTTTAGCCGTAGTTTGGTAACAAACACCGGGAAACGAGAATTTCATATATAAGACTAGCCGTTCCCGCCCGTTCGCTGGGCGAATTTTAAGAGGAAATAAATTAAATTTTATTCATCTTATTACAAATACATTAAAAAATTAATAGCCATAAACCATCTAGGATAAATTTCGCATCGAATGGTGGTAGTTTCATATCGATACGATCAGTGGTTTAGGCGTGATTGAGGCTCAAACAATGACTATTTTCATTATATATGTATAGAAGATATATTATCATCAGTGGGAGGCTCCTTTGCACAGGATGCCGGCTAGATTATGGGTACCACAACGGCGCCTATTTCTGCCGTGAAGCAGTAATGTGTAAACATTACTGTGTTTCGGTCTGAAGGGCGCCGTAGCTAGTGAAATTACTGGGCAAATGAGACTTAACATCTTATGTCTCAAGGAGACAAGCGCAATTGTAGTACCGCTTAGAATTTTAGGGTTTTTCAATAATCCTGAGCGGCACTTAATTTCATAAAGGGCAGGGCGTATCAATTACCATCAGCTGAACGCCTTGCTCGTCTCGTCCCTTATTTTCATAAAAAAAAAGTCTCATATAACGAATGCAATGCCGTTCAGAGTATTGGATCTTCCAATAATCCTGAGCGGTGCTGCATTTTAATTGCCAGGGCATTTTACTTTCCAAGTAGTAAGTCTAGTAAACGTCTTGCACGGTCACTCCCATAAATAATGAAAATAATAATATTGAAATTTTGTTTTCAGTCATTTGCCAATACTACACAAAATGATACGGGCATTGAAGATTCCGAAGATGTTGATGAAGCTAGGGTGAGTTGTAATATAATCATTAAAGTTTGTAATTTATATGCATTAGAGAACGCAATACTCATTCACATACACTTTCACTCACACAAACACATACATACATCGTCACACACACACACACACACACACACACACGCACCTTATTAGTGTTAAGTAGGTAGGTACCTACTTAATGATTATAGGTATACATGAGCGGGATCTTCTCACACAGGTTTTGTCACCTAAAAGAAGGTTACAAAAAAATAACTTTTGATACCAAAAAAGATATTTGAATTTTAATTTTATCACGTGTTACATAGAAGTGTTTGACTCGAATCTTGCCGCTCAATCCTTCATAGCATCACGGGTCATAAACATAAAAATTAAATTATTCCGTAACGATGTAGGTATGTGGTGATCACCTACACTCTTCAGTCAGGTTTCGACGCAGGATAATATTATTATCACTGTCCACCGAGTTTAGAAAGTGCATGCAGACGAATGTCCCGACATTTGCATAGTTATAAAAAAATGGACTCATATATATTATGTACTAGCTGACCCGACGGACGTTGTTCTGTATATAATAAAAAAAATAATGTTTTTATATGAATTTGTCAATTATATATCACAACATCAAAAATTATTTCGTAAAATATGCACCCTGCTGTCGTAATGAAATTGTTTCACAGCAGAACTGTCAAACCGTGCGTCAATAAATTCTCTCATAGAAATTATGTATGGACACATCAAAGGAAAAACAAATTTGTTGTTTTTATTTAATTTAGCAGCATTTTCCTATATATTCACCTTTTAGACCTTCTCTGGACTTCCACATATAATTCAAGACCAAAATTAGCCAAATCGGTCCAGCCGTTCTCGAGTTTTAGCGGGACTAACGAACAGCAATTCATTTTTATATATATAGATGAAGGAAGGATTAAAATAAAATTCCTCAGTTTTGATATTAAATTAATATCAATAAATATCATAAATACGAAAATCAGCCATGTTAACTGATACACCAATCAGAATGAATGACGTCACGGCTCATCTCCACCGTGCCGCTTGAAGTTTCCTGTTATAGCGTTTTTATTAATTTTTGAGGTATGACGTCATAAGTGGCAATCATAGTAATAATATTGACACACTTTTTACACATATATAGCCTGTGTTATGGGTTACAAGATAATGATATATATAATACAATATACTTACTTAAACATACATAAATTCGTATAACATACATATAAAGTATAAACATACATAAATACATTTTAACATCCATGACTTATTTTATTTTATTTTATTTTACAACTTTAGAAAACTTACAGCTAGATACATATTAAAAATTAATCTATTATACAGCAGATAGCTATTTACAAGTTTTCACAAATAATAACAATTTATTGTGTATAGTCGTTTACCTACATTAAATATAATATTACTAGCTGACCCGGCAAACGTTGTTTTGCCATATAAAGTATAATTCACGCGATAGTTTTATAAGTAATAAAATATTGCCTATATTATAGCCTGTACATCATTTTGTTCTATTGTCAATAGTTTTTGCAGCGCACGCAGAAATAGGTTTTCGATTTTACACCTTGTGTTACAAAATAGCAATTTTATTACGGATCCCTAATTTTGAAAAAAAACATAGCCTATAGCCTTCCTCGATAAATGGACTACCCAACACTGAAAGAATCATTCAAATCGGACCAGTAGTACCAGAGATTAGCGCGTTCAAACAAACAAACAAACACTACAGCTTTATAATATTAGTATAGATATATATATTGCTTTATATAAAAAAAAGTTTTTATTTACTTGACTTCTAAATTGAAATGGTGTCGTCTTGAATAAGTCAAGGTCGTATTCACTATTAATTTCATTATAAAGTTTGCATGCTCTTATAAGAAAACTGTTCTGTCTATAATAACATTTTGCTGATTGTATTTCAAGTAGGTTGCCCCGCCTTTGGGAGCTGACAGTGGTTCGTAAGCCAATCTGCTCTAGCAGTTCTGCACAGTTAACTGTACCGTTTGCTATATTAAGTTGACTAGGAAACAAACATCCATATTCATAGCATAATTTAGATAAATGCAATTCTTTGCTTTACTTTAAATTTCTTACATGCCTATTCTAACAAAAACGTTTGCGATATATCCTAGGGTTGCTAGATTAGTATTCTTTAGTTTGTTTCGTAAGCAACAATAAATATTTATAATATGTATGATACCTAAGGTGAAAGTAAAGAAACAAGCCGCCAAAACTCCAGCAAAGGAGCCGAAAACGCCAAAAACACCGCGCGCCAAGGCCAGGAAAGAGGAAGACGAGAGTGCGGAGAAGAAAGCAGAAGAACTTGTCAGTCGGAGTGGAAGGAAGATACGCCCTAAACGGTATGGTTTTGTATGTGTATTTGCCGCTATGGGTTACCCTAACGATAACCAGTGGGAGGCTCCTTAGCACAGAATGCCGGCTAGATTATGGGCACTACAACGGTGCCCTTCTGCCGCGAAGCAGTAATGTGTAAGCATTATTGTGTTTCGGTCTGAATGGCGCCGTAGCTAGTGAAATTACTGGGCAAATGAGACACATTGTCCTGATTGTAGTGCCGCTCAGAAGTTTTGGGTTTTTCAAGTATCCTGAGCGGCACTGAATTGTAATGAGCAGGGCGTATCCCTTATTCCACACGCCACAGATTAGTATATCATCCCCACCATCTGGATGTATGTCGTTCTTCCACAGTGCATTTTACAAGGAACTATCTTCCACATACC
The DNA here is from genome assembly GCA_949711755.1 of Leptidea juvernica. Taxonomy (NCBI): domain Eukaryota; kingdom Metazoa; phylum Arthropoda; class Insecta; order Lepidoptera; family Pieridae; genus Leptidea; species Leptidea juvernica. Next base: position 4,090,809 of record CATIXQ010000014.1, on the reverse strand, counting down.
ACAAAGCTGTGGAATGAGCTTCCCTATAGGCCGGCAACGCTCCTGCGATTCCCCTGGTGTTGCAAGATCATCATCACTTAACACCAGGTATGCTCGTTTGTCCAACTTAGCCATAAAAAAAGATATCGATATTATACAAGCAGTGTATATAACAGACCGGACTTTTTAAAGTCAAATAAAAAAATTGTGAGCAATATACATTATTTTTTTCATAAATAAAATTTTTAAATTCAAAAATTCCTTAAAAATCGTGACCATCCCTTTTTTTTTCATTAGTTACTTCGGTAACAGTTGTCTTTTCTGTCCCTATATAATTACCGATCTTATCCGTACACGCTGTCTGTCAATGGGACGACGTATAGCTTACCAGCGATAGAAGATGTATGGAAATTGGAATTCACGCGTCCCAATATAAGGCGATAAGAATGACTTATTGGGTATATTGTGACAGCTTCAGATTAATGACAGCTAATTACTGACAGTAGAAGGTAGTAACTTATCTCTATCTGTAGATAGTATATTGGGAACGGTCGTTAGCCGAGTAGTAGGCATATATTTGGATTAAACTATTGACGAATACAGAGATAGTATTCGTATTGTTAATATCCATACAGTATTGTTACGTCGCTGCCGAAATACAACTTTGAAGTCTTGAGCTGTGTTTGCGATTGTGACGTACACGTGGACGTAAAATAAGTAATAATTTATTTTTCATTTCTCATACTCGGAAAGTAATGTTGTTTTGATCTGATTATTGGGTGGAAAATGCTGCTTCCATCCATAGAGAGGGAAAAACTCATACAAATTACTTCCCACCTAAGGGCCGGAATGAACTTTAAAAATAGAACTGCTGTGAATAGTTTTATGAAAAAAAAAGAACAAATTTAAAAAAATGCTGCGGCCATGTGATTTTCTAAACAGCCAGTGTGAACTTAGCGCAAACTTCTTTGAGCGGCAACAATATATAAGCCGCAACAATTACGCGGTAAGTTCTATATTTAAAATTTAAAGAGTCGACTTAAATTGGCGGGATACTAATCTGTGCTTAGATAAACAACTAGTTTTATTTTCCTCCTATTCAAAATGAAAAGTAGAGTGTTTAACTCTGGTAAAAGTATAAATTCCTACTAGAGTCAAGTTTAAATACCTCGGGAATTGATTTTTTCGACCCTCGGTTAACAATCTACTATTTTACACTAAATCATCTATGCAGAAACCAGGTTTTCATTTTATTTATGAAAAAAAAAACAATTAGAATAGTATTTTCACTAGGACCGAAAAGACAAAAAAACGTTGGGCTAAATAATTCATTTTAATTTTTACCAATTATCAATTGATGTAAAAAATCATCTGTATTTTTATCCTTTTAATGTATTATTAGTATTTAACACTTCAATGTTATCAATATAAGTGTAGACTATGTAACTATGTATGACTATGTAACAAAATTTAATTTATTCACTTTGGTCAGAAAATAACACTTAAAATTTCAATAATAGGATTTTTTTAATTAACCCACACTTCTGAAAATTGGGCTTTAATAAGAAGAAGTAGCAAGAAACTCATTATCACTCTTTTCAATCAATATTTACATATATTTTAATATTTTACACAATAATAAAAACAATGCATGCAAAGTGACGCGATAAAATTACTTCAACGTTTCGATTCATAGAACTCAAAAGTTTTGGTAATGAGAACCAACAATATAAATAAGGTACAGAATGCTTGTATTACATCAAATTCAGAAAAAAGGCGATAAAAATATTTTAGCCGGAAGACGTCCACTGCTGGACAAAGGCCTCCCCCAAAGATCGCCATGACGATCGGTCTTGCGCTGCCCTCACCCAAAGCATTCCGGCGATCTTGACAAGATCATCAGTCATCGTGTAGTGGGGCCTACCAACACTTCGTCTTCCGGTACGTGGTCGCATTCGAGGACTTTACTGCCGCAACGACCTTCTGTCCGTCGAGCTATTGTGTGCCCTGCCCAATGCCACTTCAGTTTCGCAACCAGCTGAACTATGTCAGTGACTTTGGTTCTAATACAGATCTCTTCATTTCTGATACGATCTCGCAGGGAAACTCCGAGCACAGCGCTCTCATAATTAAATAATAAAACTCAAAAGAGTAGTAATGAAATAAGTAAAGGTATAACGCGAGCATTATATTAACTTCAGAAAAATATCAATAGAAACATTTTTTTTTATGATAATAAGGGACGAGATGAGCAGGACGTTCAGCTGATGGTAATTGATACGCCCTGTCCATAACAATGCAGTGCCGCTCAGGATTCTTGAAAATTTCAAAAATTCTGAGCGGTTCTACAATCGCGCTCGTCACCTTGAGACATAAGATGTTAAGTCTCATTTGCCCAGTAATTTCACTAGCTACGGCGCCCTTCAGAACGATACACAGTAATGCTTGCACATTACTGCTTCACGGCAGAAATAGGCGCCGTTGTGGTACCCATAATCTAGCCGGCATCCTGTGCAAAGGAGCCTCCCACTGGTAAACATGTAACTATACTAAATTTAATAAACTCATAAATAAGATCTCCTGAATATTTCCAGCTACATGGACGAACATACAGAAGAGAACTCGACTCTCCCATCTCCTGCTCCAAAGAAACGCCGCGCCACATCTCCAGCCGCAGAGAAAGACAAAGTCAAGGCAGATATTGTCATAAATAACTTCAATGCTGTAACCCAGGTGAATAAAATTTACCCTGAGATCATCTAGACCATAGTTTCTCAACCTTTTTTTGCTCACCGCCCACTTTTGGAATATGTTTTTTTCTAGAGCCCCCCATCTTAATTTTACTTACCATCTGTCGCGAATTTAAAACAGCTATTGTCACGATTATATTTATGCGTAAGATATTATATTATAGTATAGTCCACAAGGGGGCGTTATCGCCCACGTTGAGAACCTATGAATTCTATACCTTCTAGATAGACTGGCAGCTGTGAAAACGTGACATACAAATCGGGAATGTAAGACGTAGCTTGTCACGCACACTAAAGTAGTAAACCTGGCCTGTTTTCATCGGTCGTCTAGCAGCAAGAGGCTCTATCTAGACGTATAAATTAACTAAGTGGTTACCTTTTTCTTCTAATGGAATAAAGGTGACAAGAAAATAAATCGTAGTCTATTCTAACATTTAAAGGAGGATCCGAATATAAAACGTCTTTTATGTACCCGTTTAATTGATCAAAACTAGTTTATACAAATTAAATTTGTTATCAAAACTTATGAACTAAGCGGGACTCGAAGCCGCGCCTCTCGGGTCCCGTCCGAGTTATCTTACAAACTGAGCAAATTACAGAGATTTACAATACATACGTCACTCGAAAGGTTGGCTCAGTTAGTAAGAGCGCACGGACGGAAACCGATAGGTCGCGGGTTCGAGTCCCGTCCATAAGTTATGGCTGCAAATTTAATTTGTATCCTTTTAAACCGCGTTATTTAGGTTCTGTGCATGAAACTTTTTTATCCGACTTTGAGCCAACTAATAGACAATCTAATGACCGAAAGTTTCAGCTGTTTAATGTTAATATTTATAATTTGTTTTAGATGGAACTTGAAGATATTAAGGAGCCGTTTAGTTCAGGTAACTTACTGATATTCTTTTCAAATTCATATTTAATAAAACGCTTTGCATGTCCTACGCTTTTTATTTTTCTTACACACACTTGTTTTACTAACAGCCAATACGATTCTAAGAAAAAAAATACCCCCCAATGATGTTGCCAGTATTTTCAACGTGGGCATGATATAACAATCATGAATTGCCAAGCAAAAAAAACGAAGATTACATGAGATTTCATGATTTTACTTAAATTCCTCAAAATTCATAATAAAATTAAATACGACTTAAGAGATATTGGGACTTAATCAATATACCTTAGATCATTTATACGTCTGGATAGACTCAGAAGCGACTAATGTATCGCGAGTGTAAGATGTAGCCGTCATGCACGCTAAAGTAATAAACTTGGTCTGTCGTCATGCATTGCCTAAAAGCAAGAGGCTCTATCTAGACCATTGACGTATTAGACTCACAATCACGCTTAAAAATAGTCCGAAGCAAAACTCTGCCTATTTGTCTATTAGGCAGAGTTTTCGTTCAGGTGTGTTTTTACCACGCAATATCAAAATATTCAGTGAAAAACTGTCCAAATAACAGCTTATCTAAACGTATAACGTAATAATGATGGAGTGTCGTATTCTGCAAAGGTCACGTAATAGTAGGGTTAAATAAATAAATTTAAAAAAAAAAACTTACGCAAATACATAAGGTATTATTACAATTACACGAGTCTTAATCCTTTAAAAATTAATTAATTTAAATGTGTATGTAACACTCGCGTCACTCAAAGAAGATAACTATGTGCGCCAAAGAAAATGATTAATATATTTAATATAAATTTAAAAAATCTTGCAAAGATGGCTTTGACAATTAATTATTAAATAATGAATACGGCTGTATGGGCTTGAACCCTTGCCTGTCCTAATAATGGACGAAGAAACCAATAAAACGAATGTCGCAAACGTCAGACAATTTTAGGAACCAACTTCAACCTGTTACTTTTGTGTTACAGTGATGCGCGAGCATCTATAAATTTCACTCTCATCATTTTTTCGTAACAAGCCTAAAGAAGAATTACTTCAAATATTGTGTGCGAGTAATCGTTACGTGCGATTGAAGTAAAACTTAATAATAATTAACAGATACATAAATATATTCCATTATATATTTACATTAATTAAAGCCGCGTTACCAACTAAGCACTCACGTATTGCTGAAGAGAAGCATTGTTCCATTTTTTTTTGCTATTTTTTTTTCTCGGAAACACTGACGATAGAACCTCATCTTTTTACAAAATTGGCATTTCATTCTCTACCTACAATAAAAAAAATCTTTATAGTTATATTATTTTAACAGTAAGATTTCATTTATTTTACAAAGAATATAATATATTATTGATATTATTCATTAGAAAATAAACACTCTCTTCACAAGTCATGTCATTATCAGGTTCTTAATTTCTCTTTTTAACAGACTTCAAAAGGGTGGAGGTTCTAAATTCGATTGGTATTTTTTTTATTAGATTAGATTAGATTTATGAACCGATTTACGTTTAGTTTGATGCGGAATAGTTTTATAGGCACCGACTTAAAACGGATCAATAGCTACTACCTATTTATTTTATATTTTCTAGTTTTTGAAGTCATTTTTTTTAAACGTAGTTTTTTTATTCTCATTTATTGGTGAAAGAGTATAATGTTTCTGGAGTTCCGCCATTTCATTTAACTGATTATAATAATCATTTTATATTGACTTTTATTATTTATTACAAAAGTATAAATTGAAAAAAATACACTTTTGGCGATTTTCAAAAAACATTACTGAGCAACTTGAAATAGTTTTTTACAAACAAATAATTATAACGGTTAAAAAATTGCTTCTGTTACAAGAAAATTCCCAGTTCCAAGTCGCGCCTAAAGAAGTTTTACTTCCAAATATAAAATATAAACAAACTGACATTCATGCTTATTGAAGCTATAAACCTAAAGAAAAGGTCAGACAGTAATTAGTATTGAGGTCATTAAGACCTGGTAAAATTATGCTACAGACTTATTCTTATCGACCAGTTTGTTGCAGCATCATATTTTTTATTATTTAATGGTACGGGACGTAGACCCATTGGCCTCATCGCCATGTTGTATCCATTGTTGCCGTCAGCAAAATTCTCAGTTCAACCATGAAATATTTCAGCAATAGATCAACTACTTTCGATATTTACGGCCATATAGAACATCTATAGCTAGGAAGCAGATAATTAAAAATGGCTATTGCCTTCGGTCGTACAGCCTAATATATAAAGTAAATTTAAAAATCCAATGAGATAAATAATTAAAAAATCTAATAATGACTTCATTTAAATATGAAGAAAATATTCAATTAACATTTTTTGTACCTCAATACCAACATAAATCATTTATCAAACACTCATTAGCAATACGTAATTATCAGTGTTCCAAATTCAATTTTGAATTCATCACTAGGCATTCATTACATCTTTTATTTTTGGCTGTATGATTGTCCATTGTTTGGATCTGAGAAAAAAAAAATTCGCGCCTAAAATAATGTCAAACTCTAATAAAAATTTTAGAGTTCTATGATAGGCTGTAAATTATTAGTATTGATTAATATTTATTTATTATCAAGCTATTAAACTGGCAATCTGAAGAAAAAATCATATTTTAGAATCTAAAATAGCTTTATGCCTTTACGATACTTTAAGAATTTGTATGTACGTTGAAACTTGAATATTACTTCTTATTTATTCCTACAGTATGTCAAGCGATAAAATTCCGAAGATAATACCAAAATTTGGAAAAGCCAAGAAAACTGGTTCAATAGCTAAGAAGAAATTTCAACCACCTACAAAAGGTACAAACACGAAAAAAATTGTGGAATCACAAGAATACAATAACATTTCCGATACCGACGTCAACAAAACCTTAGAAAATATTAATTTATCAGACAATTTACCAATTATTCAAGAAAATACTAGCGTACGTTGTAATACATCTTTAAATTATGTTGAAACTTTTCAAGATCCGTTTAATGGAATAATTTACGATTCTTTGAACATTTTGAACGAAATAGATGAAAACCTTGGTCATATTCACATTGATTCTCAGCGTAATAACGTAATATGCCCTTTGCGCCAAGACTCTTTAGGCTCTGTGAAGTCTTTAAAAACGTATACTGATTTAGACGCTAAAAGTTGTTCTAACGACAAAGATATTTACAACCTCAATAGAGATAAAAATAGTGTTTATAAAATACCCGAAGGCCAGGAGTTAATTAATTTATTACAGAATAATAGTGATAATAATAACATAAGCGGTAATAGTTTTGTTGCTATGTCAACTTTACAAGGTGATTTTGGTTTTAATAGAAAATATTCGGATTACGTGAAGGAATACGGCATATCGTCTGAATACACAGATGAAGAGATGGCTACAGTTAATAAAATTAATGAGTTATACCCGAAAGACTATGTCGGTGTTGTATTAATAAAAAAATAATGAATAAATTAATGTCTTTTAGTAACTAATTCAAGTTTGTTTTAAATTTATAATTATTTTTATCAGTAAATATTCATTATGGAAAAAAATCATTTTTTTTTTTAAAGGAACGGATGAATCAGTAGGTTTGCTTCAAAAAAGCGCGTACACTTTTCTAAAAGGCTGGCAACGCTCCTGCGATTCCTCTGGTGTTGCAAGAGCATGTGTGCGGCGGTGATCACTTAACATCAGGTGATAAGTACCCACGTTTACCTCCTCCTCCATAAAAAAATATGGATAAAACAAAACGGTTCCATATTTGCCTTGTTTTGTTACATTATATTAACGGTTGTATAACTTTGAATTATTTATAAAGATGCGTAGTTAAAGTAATATCAGTTAATTATACATGATAATATGAATTCAGCATACCGTATTTTAATTTTTTCTCTCTGTAGAAACATAATTCATTTCGCTTCACTATAGTATATAATTTTTATTCATTCGTGTAATTGGTTTCAATTTAAAAACAGGCCAGGTTTATTACTTAGTTTGACAGTTGACGGTTAACTGTCAATAACACAAAGTGACATACAAATTGCAAGTTTAAGACGTAGCTTGTCACGCACACTAAAGTAGTAAACCTGGCCTGTTTTCATTGGTGGTCTAGCAGCAAGGGGCTCTATCTGACGTATGAATTATGTAAGCCCACACCTTCTTGCAACAGCAGAGGGATCCAGACCATAAGACCACACAATAAATCCCATTCCACTTTTTGACTGAATGTGGAAGTAAATTTCTTTAAAATCCTGTTAGTTGGTACATTTCGGCTGTAGTAAAATTTTCATATGATAGTGACATATATATTTGTTTCTATATGATTGACATAAGTCGAATTGACGACTCATATAAAATAGCGACGTTAGGTCACTAAGTGACAATGACTAACTATTGAGCTTAGTTCCGGTTTCGAATCTCGGTAGGTGCAAACATTTAGAATATGATGACTACAGTTGCTGGTTTTCGAGTCATGGGTTGGTCGTTCTGAAGCGCACGCAGAGCCGACAAAGCGCTCATTGGCTCACAGTCGATCCTTGCCGTCCATTGGCTGAACATGTGTCGTTTAACTACCATATATTTTCACGCAGTTTGTGATGTTAAGTGCTTAGATTAAGGATTGGTCGCAAAGTGCGGCAAAGGTAGTATTACTACGCCCAAGTGTGCGTACTCGAGCTAGTCTCGAACAATGTGTGACGTTGACGTGCCACATGTTCGGTTAATAATTGCTTTGCTAATAATTGAAACTAAAATGCCGGGTTGCGTAAAACTTTGTAAAAATAATTCTACAAGAAATAATAAAAACATTGAGATCACATATCAACTTTGTATTTTATTAAATTCAATGTAAAAAAACACGACGCGTATGTTACAAAATTTGAAATATGCCATTGAGTGTCAAGATGCCACGCACACAAGCATCTAATAGTTGCCGTAATAAAAAAGCCATTGTTCTTAAGTGGTATCTAGTTGGAGTGCAGCGGAGACCAATCCTTAATCTATGGTAATGTGTAAATTCTCCCACCAATTTCTATTTTTGCTCAGAACATAAATTTAACACAAATTTTTCAAAAATTTGTCGTAATTATAATAATTTGAGATGTCAACAGTTATTAATAATTTTTATTACTCATTCTGCTTTGTTATATTTTAATAATTAATATATTGAAAACAAACCACCATCAGACGGTGGTTTGTTTTCAATAAAATTTTATTATATTCTATATTCGTTAGGTCTGAGAAAAGGCCGCACCCCTAATTTTTTTTTTTGGGATATTCTGGATGTGTGGCGATCCTCCACAATACGGTTTTCAAGGAACTTTTGCCACGCTCTGTGGCTTCCTTTTGCGGTGTTTCCGGGTAGATACGAATTTGCTACTTTGAAAAAAAGCGTGTACACCTTCCTCTTGTGATTCCTCTGGTGTTGCAAGAGAATGTGGGCGGCGGTGATCACATAAAACCTAGTGAACCGTGCGCTCGTTTGTCCTCCGTTTCCATTTAAAAAAAAAGTAAATATGTGCCCTATGATAATATTATTTTAATCGTTTAACAGTTGACTCGGATAAGGAGAACATCCTCATATCGTACCTGCCGTCGGGACAGTACGTAGGCATCAAACTGTTCCAGTCCAGACCGAGCAGCTTCAAGAACGAGGCTGCGAGGCTGCTGTGGGACCGGCAGGCCGCCACCAACGCCATCACACTGAAGCACCAGCTTGGTGAGTATGGAGCTGGAACTGGAGTAGTTGGAAAAATATCTGGTATTGCGTCGCTTTGCGCCCGCGACTCTTAAGGCTAAATTTCACCAGGACACCACGCTACCAAACTAGACACCAGAGTCATGACACCAAATAGAGACAATATGGACCTCGAAGAGATAACACTACTTCTGTATGTAAGTAGGAAAAGAAAAAAAGAATTAGAACTCCGAATATGCAAGGGAGAAATTCTCTAAACGTTGCCCAACCAACTCATCACAATGAGCATAGTCATCGCTAGTGCATGCGTCCAAAACTCCAAACCCATGTAGGGGCACAATAGATCTACAGATTTAAGGCGACACTAAATGCTAGCGACCTTGAGCGATAGGAGTTCACGGCTGCCGGCCCGCCATCTATGTAACAAAGCCAATATTTTCAAAATTCTTGCGTGGAAATCAGTTTATATGCTTACAATCCTCGTTATTCACTACTAATCTTAATAAATTAACCTACACAAAAAAGTACAAGCTATAAGAATAACTTTTCTGAGAGAGAATAACTTTCTTTCAAATAAATGCGTCACGCCATGCCAAAAAACTTGTTTAACTTCAAAGAAAAGTGGTCGTTCAAAAAGGCTCAAAGGCTAAGGCAGTGTTAACTATAACCAACAGCAAGCATTAGCAACCGACAAATAAGACTTAAGGATATGTGTAACTGGATTGAGTAGTTTTCATAGCTCGAAATGTCTATACTTTCACCACAAAACTTGTCTAAAAACAGCATATTTGCGTGTTTTCTGCTTACTCTTCGCCTTAAGTGCTTATTTCCCCAATAATAATAATAGGAAAAGATACATCAAGAGAAAAGAGAAACAGTGATGGGTTCATCCTTATTTAGCCTTAGCATTTCATTTTTGAATCTCTATCCGAATAAACTGATAAGTAAATGTCCTAAATTGATAGTCTACTTTGAATTTCGATAATTAGCCTATCTGTAACGAAATTATCCATCGTATGCAATTAACAATCGTTATTAAAAAACAAAATACAACAGCGTCACTGGCGGCCGAGTGAGTGAGACACCATTCAGCTCTATAGTAATTAGTGGTGGCGCGACCAGCGAAGAGCCGCGACCAGTAACATGCTGTGCACGCGTGAGTAACTCTCTATAGAGCTATATATAATATATTTTGTTGGTAGCGGCGACTGGTTGCGCCGCCATGGTGTCTCGATGAAATATAACCTTTAATGCCTAAAGTTTACGGCACGGCGATCGTGCCGTAATCGTATCCGCAGTAATGTATTGATTTGTATATCCTCCGACAACCGCATCTATGTGAAAAGGCACTTTCGGTTTGCCGGGACCACAACGTGTTCAATATTTGATACAATTATTGTTGGAGCACGGACATCGAAAGGAGCGCTCCGATCTAGTACAAACAATGTAATGTACTATTAGTACACTTGTACATTGACCGATGCAATAAAGTTTTGCGATTTATATTCCCTTCATACTTCACAGGCTCAGGACTGTCCTTCTATTACTATTGCACACATAATATTGTAAGCGCTATACTAATAGTCTAATGTAAGAACTAATAAAAACAATTGACAGAGAGACAAGCGACATTAAAACAAAGAACCTAAAATAGCCAGTATTTCTGTAAATATAAAGTCCAAATCCAAAAAGTACAAAATATATAGGACTTTGTGAGAGTACCGCGGAAGTAATAGTTATCGCACTCCCACGTCCTTCGCGGCTCTTATTCTTTAATCTCAATACAAGTGTAATTCCATCTTTAATGAAATTAAACGATAGTTCATCGAACGATGGCACTGAGATTGCTAACTTTTTTGCTGAGTTCTTTTCATCTATATATAATAACACATCAAGAATTGTATCACCACAAAAGGATAGACACACTACATCAAAATTTAATAAAAATAGTACAAATCACCTACAGGTAAGCGAAACAGAAGTTAAAAATAAGTTAATGTCTCTTGTCATTAATAAAAGTGCGGGAACTGATGGTATACCTCCCGTATTCTATAAAAATTGTGCTGCGGAATTATCGATACCTTTATCAATAATATATAATAAATCTCTGAGGGATGGTATATTTCCAAGTGAATGGAAAAAAGGGAAGGTGGTGCCTATATTCAAGAAGGGTAATAAATCGGATATTAAAAATTATAGACCAATTACTGTACTAAGTACTCCTGCCAAAATATTTGAATATTTTGTCTGTTCCCAAATCTCATGGGAAACTAAACATTTAATAAGTGAAAAACAACATGGTTTCGTTAAAAAACGATCAACCCTTACAAATTTGATGTGTTTTACTGATTCTGTTATAACTGAAATGAGCAATGATAAGGAGGTTGACGCTGTGTATACAGATTTTAGTAAGGCGTTTGACAAAGTCGACCACACCCTGCTAATAAAGAAGCTAAGAGATGCATACTGCTTTTCAGAAAGTGTATTGGTATGGTTAGAATCATATTTAGCTCATCGACCACAAGTAGTTAAAATAAGTGGGTATCAATCTAGAGAATTTCAACAAACATCTGGTGTTCCTCAAGGCTCTAATTTGGGACCATTATTGTTTACACTGTTTATAAACGATATTTCCAAGAGTATTCAAGAATCAAATTACGAGTTATATGCAGATGACTTAAAAATATATCGTACAGTTACTTGTTCAGAGGATCAAACGAAACTACAGAATGATATCCACCGTGTAATGTTATGGTGTAAAAATAATTTGATGGAACTCAATGCGTCCAAATGTCATTTTATAAAATTTTCTAGGAAACGAAAGAAATTGGAGAGTAAATATCATATTGATGGCATACAAATAAATCAAATAAACCATATCAATGATTTGGGTGTCATTTTAGACGAGGAGTTGAGATTTGATAAACATATTGACAAAATAGCTCACAAAAGTTTTAAAATGCTTGGGTTTTTCTTACGTAACACCAAGGCTTTTAGATCAATTCCTACGCTTAAAATACTATACTATTCTCTTGTAAGATCTCAGGTTGAATACAATTCGGTAGTTTGGTGCCCCTATTACAAAACGTACATCACTAGGATTGAGTCAGTTCAAAGGAAATTTATATCCAAATTGAGTTATGTCACTAATAATTACACTATTATAAGTTACAAAGACAAATTAAAATTTTTCAATATGAAAACCTTAGAATTGCGAAGAAATGCGTCACAAATTCTTTTCTTATATAAATTATTAAATAATCAATTAGACTGTCCATTACTTCTATCTAAGATTGGATTATGTGTACCACCTTATCCTTGTCGTATTAGTACATATCTGCCAGTACATGTACGATTCTTCAGAAACAATTATGGCTCAAATTCACCTATCCAACTTATCTCAAAATTATACAACAGTAAATTCCATAGTAATAGTAGTATAGATATAAATTTTAATACATTTGGAATTTTAAAAAATACGCTTTTGAACCCTTATAATTTGGATGTATAAAATTATAGTTTTTAGTAATAGTAAACACATATTGTAGTAGTATTACTTAACTTACAATAATAAATGAAGGCAACGCTGTGCATACCTATAAGTTAGATATACAAATATAAATATAAGAAATTTTATATTATAAGTAGTCATAATATTAATTGTGTGTCTAGTTGGTAAGCCTTTTCTAATAAATAAATAAATAAATAAATCTCGTTGCACCGTTCACCGTTGCATTAGTCTCGGTCGGTCTGAGCGGAGTCGGACGCCGGTACTGTACTACAATGTACTAAATGAACGAAGTTTCGAATAGTTTATTATCATGCTGTGCCAGGAATTAATTTCTAATAGTACTAGTACATGAAATACACAAGTCTATACTTTCCGTTGCGGAAGCTGATCGGGCGTGGAATGTTTTGAGATCGGCGTGATTTTGGCACGCGCGCAGCGTTCTATCAATGCGTATTATTTTACGTGTATTAATAGATTGCTTATAATAAGGATGATTTTTAGTGAATTTATCAGAAAGCTATTGAAACAAGCTATAAGATCATGCAAAATTAACCATCTTATAAACAAAATAAGGGTTAAAATTTGGTGAGGGAGTATGGTGCCGTACGGCACTTTCGGTTTTGGTGTGTCTGTAAAATCTAGTGCCCTTAGGCCCTGCCGATTTTGGAAGGCTAATTGGCGCCATCTATGTCGTGGAGGTGTGACGTATTTGAGTGAAGTAAGTACCGAGTATACTGCGTAGCCGCAACCAGCTTCAAACGTCAGCATCGCACAACCATGAAAGAGTATAAATGCAAGTCACATTTCGCTGAACCTTTGTAGAACACGCCATTTTTATTAAACGTTCTATTTAACTATTATTATTAAAGGTTGTGATATTCTCAGAACGCGGACACATCTCAGCGCAGTCCATCACCGGTCAGCTGGTGATGGATCTTGGACTCACTGATGAGGAGAAGGCTACGTTGGACAAGGAGAGAGATACAGGTATAATAAAATAGTACATTATGACTTATAAGGCTAAGGTAGGCTGTAGGACATTTTTTATGATAAAAAGGGACGAGACGAGCTGGACGTTCAGGTGATGTTAATTGTTATGCCCAGCCCATTTCAATTTAGTGTCGCTCAGGATTCTTGAAAAACGTAATATATTTAAACGCGGCTTAATTGCGCGGTCACGTCTCTTTGATCCGAATCTCAGGTAAGAGCTCAGTGCCACTTCAGTCTCGCAATCATCCGGCGATATCAGGGGATTTGGTTCTCCTACGGATCTCCTCATTTCTGATTCGATCTCGCAAGGAAACTCCGAGCATAACCCTCTCCATTGCCCTCTGAGCGACCATGAGTTTTCTCATCAGACCCATAGTTGGCAACCACGTCTGCGTACCGTAAGTCACACTACAGACACTAGCATTTGGGACGAAAAGATTGTACCCTAAATTTTAACTTACTTTTAAAGAAAGGTATTAAGTTTTAGAATAATAATTGAGATTTGTCGAACTGTTGCACTGTAACGTCTAAATTTAAAATTATGTTTCAGAGGAGAAGAAGTCCCGGGTGCGGTTCTTGAAGACGGAAATGAAACTGATAGAGTTGGACACGAAGATAAAGTCGTGCTTATGTCTGGAGAAGGCTGACACCACTCTATGCTTGAAACTTTTGGACGAATTTGAGGGTGAGCCATTGACGAACAATAAACAACAAGACTTTCAATCGCCTATTAAAAGGTCGTCAAAAATGTCCAATCGGCGTTGTATTTACGTATACATTAACTTCTATGGATATCATTAAAACATTAATTCATATTCACACCTTATTTCGTGGCAGTAATGTTCAAACTCTATTTTATACGCTCATTAGAATCTTGGACGCGAACGCGAGGCAAGAACACTTTGTTTTATCAATTAAAATGTTATTATTTAGCAAAATGATTAAAAACGCCAAGTTATTAAGGGATTATGGATTCTGTTATGATATGTGATCTGTTATTTGGACAGTTTTTCACTGATCACTTGGCCATTGCGTGGCGTTGTATTTAAAGCGCGGTCGAAACACAACTGAACGAAAACTCGTAACTACCGACCATATTAAGCGTCGAATAAACTTACACAATATGTTTATTTACATTTGCGAAATTCCGTTACAATGGGTACCGAGGGGACCGATAATAAGTATTACCGGTAAAATTTAAATAAATTTGAAAACGGAAAACACATTGGTACCTGGCGGGATAAACCGGAGCCAATAGTTAAAACCGTCGAAGATTTAATGAGCACTTTTTAAAACAAGAGATTTTTGGATATGTAACCCCTTAAAAAATAATTATAATTATTGTATTAAGTAATTGTATATACGCTGTGAATAAGTCGTCTCGTACAAAATATTACGTGCTACAATTTGGCGAATCAATCTCTCCTGAGTATGCTTCGTGTAGAAGCGAAATCGAAGTCGAATTGATTAAAGACAAAGCTTAGGGGAATATACACTCAATAGAAATCACAACATTTGGATAATTATGGATTTCCGCAAAATAACGCCTAATTCAATAAATATGCGCATTGTATAATTTCAGAGCTCGACCTGAAGCCCCTGATGCTACTCAAGCACCCATCTTGCGTGGAGACAGTAAAGCGCATGCGCGCGTATGTAGGCAACGCTCCCTCGTGGGACCTCACCGAGAGTGACGTCATGGAGTTCAACAAGCACGCTCACCAGATCCGCAAGATGGCCGACAGCCTGTACACCAGCATGAGGGTACATTTCATATTATTATATGGTTTGAATATATTATAACACTACATATAATAAAACAGTCGCTTTCTGTCCCTATGTAAATCTTTAAAACTAGGGAATGGATTTTGATGCGGTTTTGTTTAATAGATAGAGTAATTCAAGAGAGCAGGTTTATATAATGTATAATACATACATAATATATAAATTTGTTTTTGCGCTTGCAAAATAACACTGGATCTATGCTACGGTATAAATTACATTATATTAATTTAATATTTACTATAAACTTTTGACGGAATGAAGTCTGTCCGGGCAGCTGGTAAATAATAAACCAGTGGCAGGTTTGAGTGCACAGGATGGTCGCTAGATTGTAGGTACCACAATGGCGCCTTTTTCTGCCGTGAAGCATTAGCTAGTGAAATTACTGGGCAAATGAGACTTAACATCTTATGTCTCAAGGTGACAAGGGCAATTGTAGAGCCGCTAAGAATTTTTGGGGATTTCAAGAATCCTGAGCGACATTGCATTGTAATGGGCTGGGCTTATCGCTTACAATCGTCTGAACGTACTGCTCGTCTCGTCCCTTATTGTCATAAAAAAAAACTACTAGGTTACCTCACTTCTTATATAGATATTAATTATCCCATCGAGCTTTAAGTTAAATCCATCTAGACACGATTGCGTGACTACTCGCATTTCGACCACATTTCCTCATCTTAAACAAAATACATTTTTCTGGAGAATTCCGCTCCAAGATTTTAATTCAAAATAACAACTTCGTGAGTTGAGGAGATTCGTAGGAGAACCTAAGTTACCGAGATAGCCCAGGTGGTTACGAAACTTAAGTGGCAGTAGGCAGGGCATATAGCTGGACGGAAAGAAAAACCCTCCAATAGCGACCACATACCGGAAGACGTAGTGTTGGTAGGCCACCCACAAGATGGACCGACGATCTGGTCAAGACCGCCGGATCGTTGGATGAGGGCAGCGAAGGACCCGATCGTCGTGGGGATCTTTGAGGGAGGCCTTTGTTTAGCAGTGGACGTCTTCCGGCTGAAATGATTATTGAGGTAACCAATACAATTCAAATGAAAATTAATCATTTTACCACCACTTCGGAAAAGGTTGAGTTTTAATGAGAAGAAGTGGCACGAAACTCATTGTCACTCTTTTAAATCAACATTTGAAATAGATCCTGTAGATGGAGCCCCAACATGAGAGTTTAACAAAAACATACCAAGATTTACACGTGTCCATACACGTTTGCCCATGTGTCACTCGAACGGTTGGCTCAGTTGGTAAGAACGCTCGGACGGAACCCGAGACGGGCGGGTTCGAGCCCCACATCGTTCACAAAATTTTGTTACAAATTTAATTTGTTTATATCCCAGATATCACTTTAAAAATCACAAATTGTTTTCGATTATCAAGTATTGGTTGTGCTAGAACATTATTTTTTACAGAAATTGTTCACGCTGCCACAAGGTCTCAAGTTCTATGAGTACTTCTGCGAGCGAGTCGCTCTGTTCAAGAGTGCCACAGAGAAACTGAGCTCCGATGAACTCTTGGAGTTAGTGCATGAGCCCATAGGTGAGACATTCAGTTTAATCCAATGAAGCACAAAGTATATATATCTCGGAAATTTCGGGCGTCACGGTGTTGGTATCCGCCATGTTATTTAAGTCGATCAGTGCGCACAACCGGCGCGGGCGCTAGCTTGAAGACGAAAGCGACTTCTGAATGAGCGCTCTACTGAAGGACCATAATAACTAACTTCAATCACGTCACCGACAGTGACGTACACAGTTACAACTTCAAACATACTTTGAAAGATGACGTTCGCCATCAGTTCAACCCAATACACAGAGTAGAATATAATCATACAGGCCATATTACTTTTATATTCTAATTCTCCGACATATATATATAATAAAGTATCCGAAATCTACGAGCAGTTGTTATATTTATAATGTGTCTCTCTTAAATAAGAAACGTAATTGTATTTATTAGAACGGCTTTACTCACGGTTTGTCGGAGTTAGTACCGACTAGTTTCGGACGGCAGTCCTTCATCAGGCTGAGTGTAGTGAGTGCGCTGCTAAAGAAGTGGCCGAGGTGATTCGATTCGAGGCGAATCAAATAGTTAACAAGCACGATATCTCTGAAACTATTGTGTCGCTTTTGGTGTTCACAGGTGCACAAAATGTTCTCACAATGTCCATTACGTAATAATCGGCAATATGAGTCTTATTCCGAGATGCAAACAAGAGGGATAATAGATAATAAAGAAGAAAGTTACAATGCCACACGAGTTTTAATAATTCAAGAATGGTGATTTTTCTAATAAATCATTGTCGTAACAAAATCACGTAAATCTTTGAGGATCATGCTTTTTCTGTTTTTTAATCTAAGTTTATGAAAAATACATGGAAAATCTACACTCTTTTGATGTATCGATGTATGTGATGAAAAATGTCGAGTTCAATCAGACAAACTCCATTCAGAAAAGTAGGATTTCACTTCAATCCGCTTCCATTGGAAGACCGCAGCCGGGCATGCCAGCATTATGTGGGCAGATGACTCTTCAGCACTAAAACATTGCCTATAAAGAGGATACTCCGTGGCACCTACAAATGTTTGTTTATAGTGCCCCTTTATCGTCCCTATCATATTTTAAAAAGAAATAGAAAACATTAAAAATTCATTCAAATTAACACCGTATTTCGTGGTAGTAATGTTCAAAGTGTATTGTATAGGCTCATGAGATTTTGCTCTCGAGAGTTTGATTATTGTGCGATAAAGACCGACGCGGACACGAGGCAAGAACATTTAGTTTTAGCAAATGTTAAATAATTACATACATGCAAAATGATGCAAAACGTCGAGTTAGTTACACAATTTTGTTAATATAAATGGGCACTTCCTGAAATCCAACACTCCATCCTTTTTAAGTTTGGATACCCTGTTATTTGGACCATTTGATTTAAATTGAACACTTATCATTGCGTGTCTTTGTATTTAAAGCGCGGTCGAAACACAGCTCACCGAAATCTCTAAGCTCGTTCTAATAGACGCGAAGGCAGCGTTTTGCTTCAGAAAATTATTGAGCCTGATTGTGAGACTAATTGTTTATTGTATGTCATTGTTCTCATTAGTAATAAATTTTATATGTGATTGAAATTATTATCACGGACATTTCAGAAATGAGCCAACCATCGTCGCACACAATGAAGTCATCTGTGGACGCTGCGAACGGTTGCACCGATCTGAACAAAAGTAAACCTTCAGGTAACTTATTTGTGTCATTTCAAAAATATGTTATTATATTTCAGATCTGCGCGACTATCGCGTGTTTTGCCAGACGTGTTTTCAATCACTGTTTCATTTTTAACTCTTTAACTTTATAAAACATTTACGATGGCTTTAGACTACATTGTTCCTTATACCCCTTTTTTTACTATTGACAGAACAGCGTCTGTCGGGTCAACTAGTAATAAATAAGTGAAACAACTTGTGTCCTGTTAAACAATAAGAAAACATATATTTAATGCAGCCAAATAAGTTCAAGCACTGTATATTTTGAAGTTATGATTTACGTACCAACTCTATTCATTTGAATAGACTACTACAGCAAGTGCGACACCCAATGGCAAATATTGAAAGTCACGCAATTATCTACAATCCTCCAAAGTTTTGAGTTTTTCTTAGTGTGAATTCCGCCAATATTTATCTTAAAACAATACGACACGTGTTTCGCCTCTACACGAGCTTGAAACTCTGGCACGAGATATCATCGAGTGTCTCGTGCCAGAGTTTGGCGAGTCAACATGCCCTGAGGATGCCTCGTGTAGAGGTGAAACGCGTGTCGAATTGTTTTAAGACAAATATTGGCGGAATTAACACTAAGGAAAACTCAAAACATTTGGATAATTATGGATTTCCGCAAAGTAACGCCTACTTCAATAAATTTTATCTACAATCCGCCAAGTTACATGAGAGCTTTGGTGATTTGAACATCAGTTCCTTGGAAATACATATTTCTTATTAAAAACTTGTTGAAAATCAACTTTGAAGATCTTATATTTTTTTTAAATGTATCTTTATGTCATTTGTCTCAACAGGGAAGCAGAAAAAACCCGCACACAACGCTAAACAGTCAGCAAAACGAGACTCATCAAAGAAATCACAACAAGAAGAAAAAGAAGCGGTGAAAGTTGTGGACAAAGAAAGTCAGAAATCTGCGGAGATTGAGAAGGCACAAAAGGAACAAGATAAAGCGGAAGAAACGGAACAAGATAAGAGTGGTGGAGTAGAAGAAAATCCTAAAGAGAGTGAGCCAGATGTTGATAGCGAGGAACAAAAAGAAACAGCAGTTGAAGAAAATAAAGATGAAAATTTGGAGAAAAATTCAGAAGAAGCGGAAAGTGAAAAGGTGAATGAAAAGACTGAAACAAAAGAAGTGAAAACCACTCAAGTTACAAAAGATGACGAAGACACAGACAAGGCAGACAGTGAAGTTTCAGATAAAGTGAAAGAAACAGATAAACCTGAAGAGAAGAATTCTAAAAATAATACAGATAAATCAAAAGATACAGACAAACCTAGTGCACTAGAAAAGACAAATAGTGAGGATGTTTCAAAAGATAGCCAAGAAAAGGCAAAGAATCATGTGGAAAACTCCAAAGATCCAACTCCAGAAAAATCAAAAGGCAGTGGAGATAAGCTAAAGGACACTAAAGACGCGCCGGCTAAGAAAGATTCAGATAACACAAAGGATAGAAAGGATTCTGAAAAGAGAGGCGAGAAACGCAGATTGAGCGGCGAATCAAATAGTAAGAGTGACGAGGATAAAGGAAAGGATTCTGAAAAGGAGATTGATGAACCTAGGAGTAAAAGATCAAGAGAGGTTTGTTTTTTTTAGTAATACACTCTCACTAATAAGCTCTCAAGAAACATATTATCCAAAACTGTAAAAGAAGCAATAGTTTCAAATCATAAAATCAAAAAACTATTTTTTAATATTTTATTTAAATTCTAGCTGGTATTCAATATTTACGTGACCATGTATCCCTGTTTTTCCTTCATCAATTGGGGATACTTCTGTGATTTCTCTATCAATTGTGCATCACGGCAATTGATATAGAAATCATATTTTATCACCAGGTGACACCCATGCTTATTATATATAATACTTGTGCTTAAAATAGGAAAACTATCAGAACATTGAACATCTCATATGTGTACCGATTGTATTCCAAAAAACATTCTTCATCCCTTGGGTGCCATGCTTCCAGGTTGTTCCAGTTCTCTTGTGTTTCAAGATAATATGCGAACTGTGACCACTTACTATCAGGTGTCCTTTAAGCTCATTCCATAGACTGAAATGATAGAAATGCATCACACATTTTCCAGATAGGTGGCCTGATGTGGTATATTGAATACAGTTGCAGGAATAATGGCAAACAGCTCTTCGGAACACTCCCTGTTGTACAGTGGTAAAAGGCACACTATGAAGTTACGTCATTTGACATCTCGTCGATATTTAAAGCGATTTTTTATAATTTATCATGTTTAAAATATCATATTTTTAATATATACAGTTCAATAAACTAAAGTACAGCTGTCAACTGTCACAAAAGGGTTTTCATAATGGTAGTTTATATGACTGTACATAATGAAGGACATTAAATACAAGTGTGGGTTTATAGTAACATCACATGAGTGTTTTAATACCTAATTATGTACAGTTACTTACACTACTTTATCTACCAACATATCATAAGCTTCCATGATGCATTCAAGAGCCGCATATTATGACTACCATAAGGTTTTTCTGTTAATTAAAAGTTTTCTAGCACTTGTTATAGTTTTTTTAATTCAGAGACACTAGAGTCGGCCTCAACTATCATAATATAGTTTGATGTCTTACTTACATGCAACATTTGACAAATTTGTTTGCAAAGTGACATTTCATTTCAAACTAAACATCATCTCGAATGATATTACAATATAGGTCAAATCAAATTTCTTTGTTTTTTATGAGATGTTCGAAATTTGAATTATATAATATTATTGAAATCCGAATGACATTAGCGAATCTAAACTAATAATATTTAAATGCGAAAGCCTTTTTTTAAGCACTGATCCCTGGTTTAATATGTAAAATATGTTTTTATATGTAAAAATGTATTGTTCCTCAGTAAATCTTAGATCTAGAGATATTAAAATTATATTAATGTTTACAGGTGAAGAAGACTGATTCAGGCGCACAGCGGTCGCCAACCAAAAGGAAGTCTAAAGCTTAGTTGTACCAACACTTTGTATACAGTCCACGCCAGTCAGTACTCTATGACATCTAGTGAGAACTGGCAGTATTTATCGAATCTTCTCGATACAATATCACCAGTATGTTTGGATGTTTCCTGCTAGAGTACTATATAAACAACTTGACTCGACTAAGGTTCTGAATTACCTGATGATACAAGGTATTCTTCTATCTATCTTCAAGATCCTACTTAGGGTTATTAAGAGTCCTGAACGGCACAGCATTATAATCATGGTCCGCTTATAACATATTCACACAGAGCGATTAAAGTTGATCGAATGTTCAACCTTAGATCTATTCTATTCTATTCTTTATATTGTGACTTTTGGGGAAATGACTTCACCACAATTGAACCAATGTCAGGTTGAGGAAGTCTACCAAGTAATAAATAATGGCACGGTGTCAACCTATGATCATTTGTACATCTAGAAAGACTGACAGCTGTGAAAACGTTGAAAAAAAAATTGAGGGTGACTGTAAACCTCTATTTTGTGTAATGCACGCACACTAACACAAAGTTACATACGAATCGCGAGTGTAAGATGTATCTTGTCACGCACACTAAAGTAATAAACCTGGCTTGTTTTCATCGGTTGTCTAGCAGTAAAGGCTCTATCCAGATGTATATAAATTATCTAATTGTTCAACTTGCTTGAGTTGTTGAATGTAAACTATCATTCAATATGTCTGAAGTTTACCATTTACTTTATTTTATTTACGTCTTTTATTTTGGTTAAAAAATAAAATAAAATACGTTTTATAAGCATTTGTATATATTAATAGCCTACTAGCAAACATTGTATTGTCAAATAAATAAATAAAATAAATAATTGGGGTATAAAAAAAAAATATGAAACTGATTCTCAAACCTACCAAATAAATAATTATAATAAGGTATATTTGGTATTGTATTCGATTGCCATCTTGCAACCCTATAGCGGTTTAGTGGATGGAACAGAATAATATAAAAATCGTGATACAAAAATAGGTGTAGATCGTAGAAGGGCGAAAATTTGACGTTGTACGTATTTAACAATGCTGAATCATAATAAAAAAATCATGCACAAAAAATTTCATACAAATTGGTTCAGTCGTTTCGGAGGAGTTCGGTAATAAACACCGGGACACGAGAATTTAATATATTATTAGATAAGTGTTGGTTACATATGGACAAAGTCAACAGCACAAAGTGAAATTTACTGTGGTATTTTAAAATATGTAACGATCACATTCGGACATTTTTATATCCAGAAAATATATCATCCGATTAGCGAATTTACTTGGAAGCAAATTCTCCCAATCTAGGTCTCTGCAGTCACATTCACATAAACGGATTTATTTCGAAATTTTTGTCTTAATCGTTTTTATTTTGAAACATAACAATTTATACCACCAGAATTTTTCAAAGTCCGCCATCTTTGCCAATTGAATATCTTAGGACCGTAAGAAATGCGAGATTCAGTTCCATTTATATAAAGTGCGTATGATAACTGTACTGTGTAGAGCTTGTCTTGTATCAGCAGTAAGGAATATGCATATTTTTTTATTAAATAAAACACAAATATATTTTTTTTTTTTCATAAATTTTTAGTACATATTATTTATAAACCGTTGTTCAGATTGGATACGACGTTAAAGTATGTAAACAATTTCATGTCATTTTTCAAGCGATCCTCTGTAGATGTTTGTCTGTTCGTTGTTATGAACTACGACGTTGTTATGAGCAACAAGTGCACCGTTAGCATTAGGATGTCCGGTTATTTTTAACATACGGCTATTTTTAACATTTTTTCAACACGAGTTAATTAACACTTTATGAGCATTAATATTTTATTATTATTATCTTAATGCAAAGTATTTAGGAAAAATATTATTTGTTGTAAAACATTGCACGATGTTGATAGACTCAAATCTTTTTTCTTATCCCATAACATTATCTTATTTAACTGTTAAACATATTCCCCCTTATTCATAATAGTCTGCTAACTTAAAGCATTGCTAATTCTCACTCTGTCTTCTTCTATTGACCTAAGTCAGAATGAGAATAAACACTCCTAAGCGGCTGTTTAAAGTTAGCAGACCATTGTGAATAAGGGGCATTATGATTATATCTATGAAAAACTTAACCTAACCGACTTCAAAAAAGGAGGTGGTGGTTTCTCAAATT
Source organism: Leptidea juvernica (assembly GCA_949711755.1). NCBI lineage: Eukaryota > Metazoa > Arthropoda > Insecta > Lepidoptera > Pieridae > Leptidea > Leptidea juvernica. Next base: position 4,066,737 of record CATIXQ010000014.1, on the reverse strand, counting down.
TATTTGAATTTTTTATGTGTGTATGTTATTCGATTTCTCAATTTTTATTGATGTAGAATATATTATAGACTCTTCTTTTGTCTCAAAGTGACGAGCGCAATTGGAATCCAGAAAAACGATTCAAACCACAATCATGTCGAAATTGAGTTAACACAAAACTGGTCACGTGATTTATATTAACGGACTGATAAAAAATGGCAGCCCTACTCTTTAAATGACATCATGACTTAGTAGCCCAACCCACATGAATGGAAAATACACTGGTATTTATTAAACTTTAAGCACGAATTCCTTAAAATGTGATGTTTGTGGCTTGTAACGTTTTTCAGGAACTACGTCCAATTGCGATGCCGTTCAGAATTTGGGTTCAATCAAGGATTCTGAGCGGCAGTGCGTTGTTGTGGGCGTATCGTCTTGTCACTTTTTCTCATATAAAAATCTCAAGGGTATTATTTGATCAATTTTAAATAAGATTTCCAACCCTTTTGTTGGTTATATATTCATATATCTCGATATCATCGCCTCTTAACAATATCTAATTTTCTTTTTGAACTATTAGGGCTTTTAACACTGTTAAAACTATACAAATGTTTTGAGTTTTCTCTAGTGTTAATGACGCCAATATTTGTATTTAAATAATTCGACACGTGTTTCGCCCCTACACGAAGCGTCCTCAGGACATGTTGACTCGCCAAACACTGGCACGAGACAAGACATGACAAATATTGGCGGAATTAACATAAAAGAAAACTCAAAACATTCGGATAGTTATGGATTTCCGCAGTTGTTAGAACTAATATGCTATTCACTGTACAAAATCATTAATATGTACATGATTAATGATCTTAGGCTGTTATTTATAGAACGTACTAAGACTTTTCTCAGACTTTATTTACGTAAAACTTAGCTGAGTGTGATAAAACGCGCAGTTGACTTTTGCATTAAGCTGAAGACAGCTATGAAGCTTAGTCTCAATATAATTTCAGCTGTAAAATCACTATTAAAACGTAATCAATGATTTTACTAAGCTTATACACAGCTAAGTTTTACGTAAGTAAAGTCTGAGCAAATTCTAAGTACGCTCTATATATCTCTCTGCCTTAATGCGGTGTATTAATACTATTAGACGCCTAATAAAGGGCGAATGCCGTCAAATAACTCATTAGGAACACAGATCTTATATATTAATTCCGATCGAGATATTGACCAATGAGCATTGAGTCACCTCGCGCCCGCCCACCTCAGATGGTCGACTGACTGCTTGCGTTGCGAATATACAGACTGTAATCGTTAAGTGTGACATATGCGTTTTACTGATTAGGTAAAGTACTTTCGATATTAGTTTCGAGTTTTTTTTATATATGTAATAGTTACGGAATGATAGCCTGGTCATTCCTAACTATTCCCTGTATATAGGTATTAAGAGTCTGCTATAGAAGAACATCTCTAACGGTTATACAGCAAGATAGAAAAGAAAAGCGAATCTATTGTCTCTTTAATCAATTTTGATTGAGAATTGAATTTTAAGCTAGCTATCGCACACATTGACAAATATAATTGGCAGTATCGGCCTGTCAGGTCGTAGCGTATTGATACGCTTAGTGTACTGTAAGTCTTAATAAAGTTGATGTCTATACTCCTATCAGGACTACAGCGCCCCTTGCGATTGCTATGTGAAGTGCCGCATAGAAAATTTAATGACGTGATAAATACTAAGGCCAACGAGAGAAGATAAAGAATATAAACAGTCAGTCACAGGTTCAAAACATTTTTAACGATAACTTTGTATCTTGAAATGAATTGCTATCTTTCAATGGCTGTCTTCAGCTGCCAGGCTGTGATTCCATAGTTGAAATTAACAAATACTAACAATAAAAGCAAAAATAACGGATTAATAATAACAAGAACAAAGTAATTTAATACGGAAACGCAATCCAAACACGAATGCACTTGTTCACAAAATGGAGGACCAAAATTTGACAACTGTGGCACTGACTGCCTTCTTGTACCACGAAACACGCAACGAGAGCTATCGCCCAACTGACGCCATTACTGCGTAGGAGCGATAGGGACAGAGAATAATCGCTCGCTATCACAATGTAACTCAGTAACCGTACAACTATTTACATTATTTATCTCGTCTCGTATTCCTCAGTAAAGTTAAATCAAAAAATATTTTTTTAATCTAGATACTTATATTTTTATATATTTGACAAATTCAACCAAAAAATCGACGTATATTTATTGAGAAATGGACCTAACACGAGTGTTTTTTTATTATATCTCTGTGGAATACATCCAATTAGGATGAAATCCAAGAGATAAAATGGAGGTCTAACCTACGTAAAAAATGTTTTTGCCCATAAACCTAACGGGGGTTTTTCTTGTAATCGAGTATATTGAAAAATGATTTAAATATTCTTCCTTTACTGTATTCTGATTTGAGCTGATGGTCTTGTTACCAATTCCTCTAAATAAATAAAACAAACAATCGGTTATAATGAGGGGCACGCGTGCCATAAGTCAGCTGTCATAGTCTATGGCAATACTGCGTGCTCTTACGATTTATGACGCCGGGGCAGCGGCTTACATTATTATAGGTACTATAAAACTTAATTAGAAACTATAATATTCCAACCAATTTCGTTTGGTTATGCATATAATGCTCTTCGAGAATTGTTGTTTTGCTTAATTATGGGTATGTTCCGATATGCACTGCGAGCACTGCATAGTGCTATCACTGTAGAAAAATTCGTTCCGTTATGGACTGCCAGTATACTGCCGCAGTACCCTAGGGAAATATATGACGACATAAATCACCGCCATATTCTACTGTGAGCACTGGCTTTTTCGAGGTAAGGTATACGCAGTACTTTGACCACGTGATCAGTCAAGACCACTCGAGTGCCTAAAATATTAATTTAAATATTTTTAATTTGACAGTACTCCAACAAAAGTTTGTTAATGAACTAGAAAACTTTAACAAACTAATTTGAATGCTGCGTCTAAAAATGTGGCTGACAGTATACGGGATTGCGTTCCGTTTTAAATATTAACCAGTATAACTATAATCGAACGGCTTCACAGTATACTAAATTGACGTCACACTGTACAGTGGTCGCAGTGCATATCGGAACATACCTTATGTGTTTGTGATTTTCGACAAATGTAAGTGAAACATTAAAGCGGACATTATCGTTCATTGGTGATATAAGACGAATGGAATTATATCAAGTAATTGTAAAATTATTTTGTATTACAATAATTGTAATGTAAGTGGAAATGCAAATGTAGCAATTATGTTAAGTTAAAAGTACATAATGTATTTAGTTTTTACAAATATAGTGGACTGTATTTCTATTATTGTAAATACTTAAAGATTAATATTATTCCGTGTTTTATTTCTTTTTTACTTGGTCATCTTGGGTGAAGGATCTCTTTTCTTCGGTCACTCTTCAGAGTTTCAGGATAAAATGTAATCAATTCCCCTTGCCTCAATGTTTACCCCCTGTGTAGTGTGTGAAAAATTTTTTTTTTGTTAAAGAAAAGAGGCGTGCGTGCTTGACGCTTGTCTTGCCTGTTTGACCCGCCGCACACGTGGGGAGCGGCGATGTGCGCCATTGTGCAGGGTTGAGGGCGATGATCAGTTATCTTAGTTTCCTAGGAGTCTACTTACTGTGCAAGTGTGAGAGAATTCATTGACAAGTCCTAAAAAGTCAGCTTCGTTTGGCATTAAACAACTAACGCACACATGGCCTAACTTATTCCAACCATGTTTTTATCGGGCTGTCAAATCGTATTCTCTAGCTATATACGCTCGTATATTCTAAGCCTATGATTGTAGCCATCAAATTCTGAATCTTGAGGCAGTGAAATAACGTTAATGGACTTGTTAGTGGATTTCTTTTAACTTTTTAAGACGCTTAGCGGAACGACTTCCGTAATTTCATTGTAATCACGTATGAACTAAGTTACATACAATATACCCTATTATTAGTCCTGCACCAAAGAGTAAGTAAGACGATGTAACTAACACAAATTCCCGCCTTTTTCTGAAATCTGAATCTTGCCATACTTAAGTCTATAGCTGATCCGTATTCCGGACTCATGCAGTCAGCATTGTTACTTGTAATAATAATTATACTAATTATTGCAGAATTCTTACAGCTCCAGAAGATTTGTGAGCTTTAATAGCGTTTGTGAGTTTTAGAGCGTTTTTAATAGATAAACGCTAAATTTTCTAGAGGTACGTACTTTTAATTATTTAGGTATTTACTCGATTTATAATTTTTTTAAACTTTCTACCGTTCATAGTGACTGCACCTGAAATAATATCAATACCTAGGTACCTAAGTTTTTGTTACATATCTCATTTTTTGCTTATAAAGAAGCTTTATAAGTAGATATTTTAAATATATTTTTACAGACATCAGATTACAATTAAGTATGTAGATTTCTTTTATATTATTTATTTATAATATGTATGTTTTTAGCATTAGCTTAGTTTTAATGTACTAAGCACCAATAAGTAGGAATGTACAAAAATAATCGATTTTCATTTAAATCGATTATTATTTTCTTATAATCGATTTTTATAGTGATGTTAATCGACTTTTAGTAAATCGATTGTATAAATTACATTTATTATATTACATTGATTATATTAATTCGATTTGTATTGTTTAGTTTTTGAGACTACAGAGTACTTAGTCGTTTAGTTTTTTTTAAATTGTCATTTTAAGTATTTCATTTTAAAACTAGTCAGATTTATGGTAATTTTTTTTATTTATATACTAGTTTTTGAGACTATTAAGCGTGTCATTTTGTTGGGATACTCATTATTTCATTTTTATTATGATAAATAAAACGTTTAGTAGTACTAAATTTGTAAAAATTTGTATCAGTAATAATATTTGGTTTCCTAATTCCTTACCTTGAAATTTTAAGGGAATTTTTTTGTTTTGAATTGTTTTTTTTATTCATATAATTTTATTTGATTTTTAATCGGATTAATTGTTAATATGAATCTCTTAGGATTGTTATTGGAATATGAAAAGAATGTACTTTTAAATAATACAACAAAATTGATTTTCGACAAATCGATTAATTTTGAATACAGAAAAATCGATTTTTATATAATCGATTGTTTTCCATTAAACTCACATCCCTGCCCAAAAGTATTTACCTACTATGTTGTGGGGTGCTACAGACTGGTTTCATGACATGTAATGACTTCCAACACGAATCTAGATTGAATTTGATAAGCGGAACCTTTGAGCTGCACCTACTTTCTTTAAATGGCATAGTTTATGCTTTGAAACAGAATCTACTAAGAACTAATTTTCGATATTGTACATTTTGTGTAACGTAGAAAAAAGATTTTAGCCATTAGACGTCGTGCATCCAGGAAACTCAAGCGTATTCTAGAAAATCCCAATATCTCATTTTAACATCGAGGTCAGCAGTGCAATCCTCTAGGCAACACTACCTCCAGCTCACAGAGTACATTTGTATAAACTAGTACTCCAGCTCGACGCTGCAGCAGCGGCGAGTTACAATTTCGTATTCAGTTATTCACTAACTTCGCTCACACAACACTAGCGCCACGAAAATTTACGGCTTCATAGCTATCAAAGACCGCCTCGCCCATAGCCTCAACTTTACTTTACAAAATCAAAAGCTATTATTTTGTAGGCGATTCGCTCAAAATAAAAAGAAACCTTGATGAAATTTTAGGTGCTAGGTAAATATTTTTAGTACATTTTTGTTTACAATGACTCTCGTGCATTGTGCATAATGTATATAATAAAGCAGGCCAAAAAATCAGACCACAGCGTCGTGAGAGAACAATTTCTCGGGATGCCGAATTTATTTCAAACCATCTCGCTTGTATGGAAGTTAAATTAATTAGTTCCTCAACTGCACCACCACCAGTACAACGCCTAGCTATGTTTTGCTGGCTGACCTTTTTTTGAGGGCAGATTTTAATTATAATAATTTTGTTCGGTGGACAATGTGACAAACCATCGATTATGGTCCGCTACCAGATCGCGTTCGATTGTTCGGCCGTACCAAATCTGATCATGTGCTTAGGCTATTAATCCAGCCATTAACCACACTATTGAAAGTAGTGGCAACTTGCGGCCAAGCTGATTTATTTGTTTGTAAAAAACAAGAGTTTGGCCTTAATTAGTTTTATTTATTTAGAGCATTGGTAACAAGAACGACAGCGCTAACCAAAATACAATAAAATAATAACATTAAAATTATTTTAATGACCAAGAAAAATTCTTGTTCTATCCCAAGAATATTTTTGCCTCCAGTTTGACGTCGAGCTGATTATCAGCGTTACGTAAATATACGTTAGTTTTATGTCCTATACGATATAAAACAATAGCCCCAAAACAATTTGCGTGGCGGCTATCTTTGATTTCAAATATGATCCCAAATTCGATCTCCGTACCCTCGAGAACCTCGGATACGATATCTATATTGTTGAAATAGTTAAAAATAATAGTTTTATAAATAATAGCTGGCAACGGCGTCTCTAACGTCTCGCTTTTTCGTTTCATCGCGTTTTAAATCACAACGATTCTAAAGAAGTCTCGACTTCAAAAATTGTTGCATCAAAAATATTACGTGTTGTTTTTATTAAATCCTACATTTATATTTTGTTTCTTTTTACATATTATCTACTATTTGTCACAATTTACTGATTTAGGGAAATGTCTATTCACTTTATTACACAACATTATTTGACTATCCGTGTGTGTGTTGGCTAATGTATATACGTGACGCTCACGCACACATCTAATGTTACTTCTATATTGACAAGAACTATGAATGAAAGTTTTCGTTCTGAGCGTTATTATTCTAAGATCGCTGTTATATTTTTTATACTAACACAATCAACAAAATCGATAGTGATAGCAGTTAGACTATTAGTCTATGGTGGCCGCATTCCGATTTCCGTAAAATTACAGCGCTAGGCGCGCACGGGTGACTAATAATAAATAATAATATATTTAAAATATCATACTTAGTTATTCTCTGCTTCCATCTTCCTTTTTAGATACTCAAAATAAAACTTAATCCTTTAAATAAAACCTACTTTTTTCATATATTATGTATGTATTGCATGAAAAAATATATTATGCGATAAAAATACGAAAATTTTGTATATGATTTGGGATAATTTTGGTTTTGCCTGTTGGCAACACTAAGCTGATATGCGTTTGTTATTTGGCCTATAGACTTGCATCCCGTGCCACTAAATAAATAAAAAATGCGTTTGTTAAGCTATGGACAAGGATAGGTCGAAAATCAATACCGTGTGTCAATAGTCAGCAATTTACTAACGCTTTTGAAATTTGAAGTTTCGACGTTACCTAACGCGTTCGGTAGGTTTAAGTTGAGATTTCTGTTTTCTACTTTATACTATTATATGAATTGTGAATCGATATCCAAAGAAAATTCCTTTATACTAAAGTGTGTAAGAGCAAAGTTTTATGTGAGCTGTGTCTAAAGTGTATACTATATCCAGTTCAAAATGTTTGACCGGGTCACAAAATTTATGAAGCACCACGGATCAAAACTGAACAAGCAAAAGGATTATGAAGTGTCCAATCTGGCTGTTCCTCACCTGAGCATTGCATTTATACTTTTAGTGCTAGCATATTTTCTATGGATCACCCATATGCAAGAAGAAAATGATCCTAAGCTGACTAAGAGCGGTGATAATGTATTTAATGACGTTATGCTCGTTGCATGGACGGGTATACTAGCATTTTCTGCTATTGCTGCGGGTTGCATGATTATAGCTGTGTCAGACAGATGTTATATTGCCAATAATATTAAACGCATATACTATGTGTGTGTACCATCAGCTTCTATTGCGGTCTTAACGTTGATATATTTGTTATTTCAAAATGGTGCCAATAATAATAATAAAAAAGTTGACACATTTACCCTAATTGGCATGCGATCAAATTTTTATATATATAATGAGTTCGAAAATAAATTCACTAAAGATAATGTGATCCACTTTATTTCTATAGCTGCCGGAATCCAATTAGGTTGGTCACTAATGTGCATGAGTGCAGCAGAATATATCAGAAAGTTGATGGAAACATCAGATGCCTTACGAAGACTTATGACAAAAAAAGTCTATACTTCTGATCTCAATGACTAGGAAAAAAATATAAAGACTAAAAAATGTCCAATAATATAGAATTAAGGATATATTGTATGGTTCCACCATATAAGGATACAAATAAATTGGTTTATGTTGACACAAGTATGTGACCTGACTATTCCTCACCTAGGATTATTTCAGCTATACTTCTAGTGCTAGTATTAATAAGCCTAAATCAGTTTTACAAAGGTTAATCTCCTTCTCCTCTGGGAGGCAACAATTTGAACCTCCCCCTTACCTAGTTACCTGTGTTGGATAAGAGTGTCCAGTAACTGTAAAGGAAAATATTGTTAGGAAACCTACTGTATATACCTGTGAACCGATTCAAATGGTCGTGTGTGAAGAGTACAACCCAAAGGAGCTTGAACCCATCTACTTTTCACTTTATTATTTAGTAGAGATCAAAAACCCATGAATATCAATAGCTTTATCAGTAACCAGTTGGTACACAGTGTTCTTATATGGTTCAAAAGATACCAACTGCCCACTGCACCACCTAGTCTTTGGAATAGTCATGTTGCACTTTATATTTGTGTAGTTTCATTTCAATAACTAACTAACGGACTAATGGTTCTCTAGCTTTAGGTGAACATACAGACACATACATTCTCTATTGTATATTTAGATCTTGTCTATTGGCAGCACTGAATAGTGCAACTTATCTTGGTTCTCTATGAAAACTAACTAAAAAATAGACTTAAATCGACTTACTATGATGCTGGCAATTATGTCACAAACACATATTGCAGAAAGTATTCATTTTGAAGCATAAATTTATAGAACTTACGCAGTGTGAGGTGCGAGATTTGAATTTTTTTTTAGCTTAAAACAGTCCTCAAACAGATAAGTTACAGTTATTAGTCTATCTAACAACTGCAATTAATGAAATGCTCGATATTAAATTTACCTACCTAATAATACAATAAGTAGATAATATTCAAGTATGTACATAGTTACAATTATTACTTACACAAATTATATTTGAAAACAAAATTTATGATTAATTACTGATAACAAAATTTTGAATTTATGATTCAGTACCACCTGCATCATGTTGACGTCTGGCATTCCACAACCGCACATTTTGCATGAAACTTCTTGCCTCACACAGCCACTTTGTGGAATCAATTACCGGCTGCGGTTTTCTCTAATAGATACAACTTACCGCTGTCCCTAATATTCAGTCTATCTCTTTCTTGAGATAAAAATCGTAACCATAGTTAACCTTTCTGTCCCAATAAACTTATAGACGGTAACTCACCTTATCCGCACACACTGTCTGTCAATGGGACGACATATAGCTTCTTATACCAGCAAAAGAAATTTGTATGGAAATTGCAATTCACACATCCCAATATAAGGCGATAAGAATGACTTATCTGGTATATTGGGACACCTTCAGACTGTCAACAGCTAATTACTGACAGTAGAAGGTAGTAATTTATCTCTTATCTGTATCTGTAAATAGTATATTGGGAATGGCCATTAGCCCGGTCAAGAAACAAGCATACTCCCTTAAAGGCCGGCAACACATCTCTTGACACCTGATGTTGCGGATGTCCGCGGGCGGTTATCTCGCCTCTCCCCATCCCGTGAGCCACTAGCTCGTTTTCCCCTCCTATATAAAAAAAAATTAATGATGACAGACTTCTCATGAAACTCGCAACCTCTCATTTTCCATGCGAGCAGTCTTTAGAGCCAACTGTTCTAGTGATGTATCATTGATGATATGTCATGTTCAATTCTCAGGTTGTGGCTTCATCTACAGGATCTACTTTACAATTGATAACCTTCTCAACCACATTATTTGCATATTAGGAATTTGACTCAAGATGTTGCCCTTTCAAATCTATCCATTTATTATATTGTTTTGAAAAGAACGAAAGAGAGGTCGCGGGTTCGAGTCCCGCATCTATCATTAATTTTGTTTTCAAATTTAATTTGTGTAATTAATCCCTTATTACTTTAAAAAATATTACATTATCTTAATTAAGTATTATTATTTACTCTGTGATAATTTTGGCTACTATTTATTACTTGTTGATGTATTGCATACATATATTGTATAAGATATTTTTATTTTATTAAGTTGATAACATTATAATATACATATTTTTAAGTGCTACTTTAATCTTGTACTTAAAATATGTCAATTTATATAACTTGTTTTCATATTTTAAAAACTTACCTTATTTAGTTACACTAAATGTGATTTTTTCTCAAAGATTGTTATTATTTGTACTAGAATTTTAGGCCACTATTTAAAATTTCTCTGATTGTAAGCCATTTTTAAGAATTGGTAATATGTATATAAAATATGCATGGATATAGACAGGGATATTGATACAGCAATATCTGTATGTGATATCGTCGAATTAGTGACCCCAATAAAGCATATTTTTTATATAGGGCATCATGAAGGAACATTGATTGAATTAAAAAAAACTTTTGATTTATTTAAACTTATCATCTTCATCATTATATCATCACCAAAGTTTTATAAGATCTCATTTATTCTGGACTCACAAAGATTAGGTATAGAAACTCTTTCCTTCAGTTGATAAAATCAAACTGCAAACTTGTCTGGGTAACTTTTTATACGAACATGTATATATATATTTTTATATGTGCTATATAAAATTTATAATTATTGTACCTACATTATTTTATGTGGACTTTTTGGAGTATATTTATGAATGGATCTGTGACAGTGTAAATTTTTTTATGTAAACTTATTCCTATGTACTTGTATAAGACTGGTTAACACAATATAGTCTACAAATAATTGTTTATGTAATATTTCGACTCTTTGTAACTTATCCCCATAAGTAGACTTCTATTACATACGGCTAAGTATGTAATATACATATATTTTGTATATACTACAAACACTATGTAATCTTATTTATAGGTACTTTTATTATTAGGTTCTGTATCTACAGAATATAATACAATAATAGTAGACACATACGTAATTAGCATATGTAACGTATGTTTAACTTTGTAGTTTATAGTGATTGCTAATAAATAATATATATTTACGTATCTTTGTATATGTATTAGGGTCTTATATTGTACCCAAATATTGCAAAATAAATGAATTTGATTCAATCTCTTTTAATTTTAATATACCTAGTTTAACAATACTTTTATTAAGTCTATCTTAAGCTGAGATCCAAGTTCAGTAGGAACAGTGTGTGGTATATTACCAAATTTCTACAATATAGTGTTTTCTTTATGTATTATGTACGTGGCTTTCTTATTAAGGCATTTATTTTCTCAAAATTTATTACTTAATTTAGAATTCTTTTTGATGTCACTTCTAACATGGAACAAATGCCACTCTGGGAGAAGCGCAGGAAACTCCCAGCATTCTTGTATTGTCATTGTTATTGCTTTAAAATAATCATAATCTAGTCGCAGGTTGTCTGATCGCATAGATTAGTTATTCAGCTGTGGAGTAGTACCTAAGATTTATGACGGAGCCATTTTTTTATATTTCTTCTTATTAGTTAACAAGTTACTAACTTAACTATTATATTTTTTATCCAGCTTTTGAAGATAATTATTTATGCATTCATATACCTACCTCAAGCTAAAAAGCAACTTACAAAAATAATTAACTTGAAAATAAAATATTTCTTCTTAATAGTTAACTTTTTTAGGAAGTTTTAATGATGTCCCAGTTCCACAACAACACGAAAGGTATGACACAGTGCTCAGGGATATTAAATAATATGCATGAAAACAATATTTCAAGTCATCAATGTATAGATGTGCAGATACAGTGTCCAGATAAGGCTGAAGAATCTATGACCGAATATGTAGAAAACCAAATAAAGCAAGCATTGCGTGAAAATCTAGAGAGAGAAGAACCTCAACATGAAGATAAAGCGGAACATAATTCAACAAAAACTCAGGGTGTTCCCAATTTTAGAATGTTAGGGTTAGACAACAACGATGAAACTGACAGTATCAAAACAAACAATTTTGAGGAAACGAATAAACATGATAGTTCTTCTGTGCATAATAGTTATGACTCAGAAAAACGCGAGAGAGAAGAACTTCAACAAGAAGATAAAGCGGAACATAATTCAACAAAAACTCAGAGCGTTCCCAATTTTAGGATGTTAGGATTAGAAAACAACAATGAAACTGACAGTAACAAAACAAACATACTTGAAGATAAGAAAAATCATAATATTTGTTCTGTGCATAATAGTTATGACCCAGAAAAACTAACTAACGTCAGTGTTGAGGCGATTATTAAGGAATATCGCAACCAGGAGCAATTTAATTCTCGAAATTCAGTAGGTGACGCTCAAGAAAACATAATAAAACCAAAAGTAAGAACAGAAATAACTGCTATACACGATGGATTTAGTATTTCTGAAAAGGATTATTTTAGTAAAAAACACCAAAATGATACTACGAAAAAAATTGTAGATTCTAAAAATTTTAAAATGAGTATGGACTTACAAAGCCAAAATGTTGGTCATCCTTTTCATAATACAAAGGCTCTTATAGAACAAATGCTTATCAATAGAGAGTCTAAATTATACAATGCACCAAGAGATATAAATAGCATCGATAAAAAGTCATTTCAATCGATTGAAACACAGATAGATAAAGCAGGAACACCTGAAGATTTCCGACCAACTAATATAGTAGACCAAATATATAATACAAAAATAGGTCCGACATACTATAGTGATCCCAATGAATCTTTAGATAAACTGATACCCCAAGCAGAATCTACAAAACATTTCCAAAATATTGTTAATGAAGATTATATGGAAGATGTTCCACTTAGCGTTTTGAAACGTTTAAAAGAGGTATCGACTGACGATACGAAAAAACATAATATTTGTTCTGTGCATAATAGTTATGACTCAGAAAAATTGACTAAAACAAGTGTTGAATCTAGTTCCACACAAAATTATTCCCACGATACTAACGCCAGTGTTGATGCGATAATTAAGGAATATCGCAACCAGGAGCAATTTAATTCTCAAAATTCAGTAGGTGACGCTCAAGAAAACATAATAAAACCAAAAGTAAGAACCGAAATAACTGCTATACATGATGGATTAAGTATTTTTGAAAAGGATTTTTATAGTAAAAAACACCAAAATGATGCTACGAAAAAAATTGTAGATTCAAAAAATGTTAAAATGAGTATGGACTTACAAAGCCAAAATGTTGGTCATCCTTTTCATAATACAAAGGCTAGAGAACAAATGCTTATCAATAGAGAGTCTAAATTATACAATGCACCAAGAGATATAAATAGCATCGATAAAAAGTCATTTCAACCGATTGAAACACAGATAGATAAAGCAGGAACATCTAAAGATTTCCAACCAACCAATATAGTAGAGAAAATAGGTCCGACATATTATAGTGATCCCAATGAATCTTTAGATAAACTGCTACCCCAAGCAGAATCTACAAAACATTTCCAAAATATTCTTAATGAAGATTATATGGAAGATGTTCCGCTTAGCGTTTTAAAACGTTTAAAAGAGGTATTGACTGACGAGTCTTATAACATTATTTCGTTGTCTGAACATTCAGAATCTGATGGATATAATTCATCCGACTTTGAATTTATAGACGAAGAAGAAGCGAAATTGAATACCGGATTACAAGTTATGAATTTTAATATTGATAGCCTGATTCCCGATTACTTCAAAGAAGGTCCGAGTACACAGCAAAGAAACCACGATTATGATGAATTAACAAATTTGTTTATGGGATATAGTAATGAATTGTTTTTGATGGAGGTCAAATGTCCTGCTAATGCTGAAGGGACGGTTGCCGTTCCGCATGATATACATAATGCTTGGATTTTTCAAGACTATCCAGATCACAGTAAGTGGTTTATGTTATATATTATTTTTTTAAATAAAGCACTATTAGGTATGTAGGATAGGCTTAAAGAACCCAAGTACTTAATTTATCTTCAACATAAACAAATTTAATTATCTTTAAATGTCCATTGGCAGCTATTCCCTTAGGCAGAATGAGAGTATCATTCACATAGGGATTACTCGATATATTATGTAGACGGGCTTTGGAATTTAGTGCGATGTTCTCAAATCGAGAAATACGATAAAGGGGACTTTCTAGAAGTGTAGGTCCATACCTGTGTCTTCTTGGGGTTAAGCTAGGCTCAACTTAGACCGCCCCATTCCGAGACATCATATAATCTCGATTTCTATATTTAGCCGCAGGTTTGCACCAGTTTTCGCTGAACCTATTCCAAAATCTGTTGGTACGACCAGTATAAGAAGCATACTCCGTGCTGTAGTAGCACGCACTCGTACGGGTACTGGTGCATTAATAAGTTTTACTCGAAACATGCTACCTACATTGATAGCTGTCTTGATGCTCCAATTAGGAATAAAGAGTGATCCATTTGCATTAGTAAAATAGCTATGATGACAGATTTTGGGTTTCTCATCTATTATGTTGGTAACTACACATCTAAGTACTAGTCTCGGTAAAAACATTATTTATTTACAAATAAAATAATGTTTGTTTGTACTCTCCTTGATGTCTTGGTGGCCATTTGGCGTTTTCTTATGTATATACCTTTTCAATTGGTACCCAAATCATAGAGGTGCGTAAAACTGTTTGACACTGCTTTGGATATAACAATTTACACCGAAAACCAACTGTCAACCAGTCTGCAATATGTATAACTACTAAGCTTTTAAAAACTTTCCGGCTAACAAATTTGTTTCGCAAATTTCAACTACAGATTATTTATACTCTGATTTATATTATTATGGTTTGATTTATATTATTATGGTTTGATTACCTTTAAAAAGCTTAATTCAAAATGTCTCCCTTTATTTCAGATGACAGAGAAGCAATAGAAACTTTGGAAATTATTCGCGGACTACCGGAAAACAGACATTGATATCCTTAGCAAATAAATATCTTGTGCATATTATTACTGTGTTATTATTTATTTGCGTATAAATGACACTAACGTACAAGCAAACACCAGATAAACGCCTTCTACCATATACGATCGAAGACCTTCGCCAGGCTAACTGGCAGGCATAGATCTACTCAGGATGCAGTATTTGAGGGTTACTATAGTTATTTGTTCAACAAGTGAGCAAATTTATTTTTAGTGCTGAATTTAAATCACGAATTGGCGAAGTAGTCGAATTGAACACGAGCGTAGCGAGTGATTCTGATTCTAATATAGACTACTGAGGTAGTGAGTGATTTAAAGGCACGAGACAAAAAAAAATGCTCTCATGTGATGCAACTTCACCTCGACTAGCGAGAAAAGTGTTGTAGGTTATAGTAAGAGAAACAATTAAGATAATATTTAACAATTTTTATTATAAATACCATTACTAGAATTTATTTTAAATATTAAGTCTTTATAAAGGCTACAGTAAAATTTATAAATCAAAATTTTTATAAGTAACATATAAATTTTTCTGTCAATGAGATAATACGCTAGGCTAAAATGAGTTTCGGAAAGCACCGGATAGCATTGTTTATTTTTTATGGTCACGGGGGGGTCGAAATTTAAAACACTTTGCCTCACGCTCGCAGCAAAAAGCGTATTTGTTGCGAGTTCTCATGTAGCAATAGCGCCCTTTTCGTGCTGGAGAGGTGAAAAATATATTACTAATACCATTGATAGTGGGAAGCTCCTTTGCTCGGGATGCTAAGCTAGATAATGTGTCCGCAACGGCACCTATTTCTGCCGTTAAGCAGTAATGTGAAAACATTTCTGTGTTTCGGTCTGAAGGGCGCCGTAGCTAGTGAAGTTTCTGGGTAAATGAGACTTAACATCTTATGTCTCAAGGTGATGAGCGCAATTGTACACTCGTTAAGAATTTTTCGGTTTCGCAAGAATCCTGAGCGGCACTGCATTGTTATGGGCAGGGCGTATCAATTGCCATCACATGAACGTCCCGCTCGTCTCTCGTCCCTTACTGTCATAAAAAAAGAAATGCATAGGCGTTCATCATTCGATAAAGTCTCAATCCCTTACTTAATAGATTTTCCAATCCTAATTTGGTCCAATAACCTAAACTTTAGGAGATAAAATAATAAAATTGGACTGAAAATATTATCTTAATGAAAGACAGCAGTATATTAAAACTGGTGATCTTAGTAGTTATTTTATCAACATTGGCTACGGAGTTCCGCAGGGAAGTGCTTTGGGCCCTACCATATATTTAGCTTACATAAAAATTCTTTGTAACGACGTGTATTTTGCAAACCATGTCTTGGCTGGAAAGTTTGAACGCTCTTAGGCGATAATTGGATGTTAGTTATTGTCGTGGTAACGGGGAGTTTGGCGAATATCGCGTGGTACGGGTCGTGTAAATCGATATTTCGTAGTGTGGGTAGGATCGTGGACGTTCCTAGCGCGTTTATCTTAAGGTTGGTCACGGGATCAATTAATTTTCGAAATTTTGATTCCACGATGAGTTAATAGTGATTTACCACCTAAATACATGCTACAAGAAACATCCACTTGTACGGACGACTGAGGTTGAGATCGAGTTCTAATGTTTTCTCACCATATGTTGATATTGTGTTGTCCGTAGCGTACAATATGAAAGAAAGAAATATATATATTTGCAACACACATAGTATTATCAATGTATATAAAGAATTATAAATATACTAAATCAAGTAATATATTAAATGACCATTTTGTGGCAAAACCAGAATGGTCAAACTTCAGCATGGCGATGATTACTAGTGCAACCAGAGCAGATCTTCCAGAGCAATACCATGAGATGTACATTCGTGTAGAATTATGGCTTGGGTGTGTAAAATCTTCGATACTGAAGCAAATGTATTTAGTTAGCGTTAAAAATTTTTGATTTTGCTTCCTACTTCCACTTCCTAACATTAGGTTAAAAACAGATTGAGCAGCATCAAATACTTCATTTCTATTATCAGCGGAGAAAAGGAGAGCAGTATCATCAGCAAATGAAATTATTTCGACTTGGGTGAGATCAGATTAGTGAGGTCGTTGATATATACGAGAAATAAGGTTGGACCCAACATGTTCCCCTGAGGAACTCCCTACTGTGTAATTGGAAGGTGCTAGTAAACGCTTCCCCAAACGAACACAATAAAGAATAATGTATCAAGAGAAATTTTATAATAACAACACAGTAGATGAGGCTCAAGAAAAAGTTCAAAAGCAAGATCAAAAATAACAGGAACTATGGAACTAAGAGAGAATATAATTATAAGAGAGAATATATTATATTATGGCTTTAGTGTTTCTGAAAATGTTAGCACGCAAAGAATAAGATTCTAAAATTTTTAAATATTTATGGATTGCGTAAGATTTTGGTTATACTTTTTATATTACTGCAAAAAGACCTTCAGCAAATTTCCAAAATATTGATTACATACACGCACTAGTAAAAAAAGAAGGACTCCGCGCCGTGATATTAGCAAGTGAAGTGACCTTTATGCTAGTGTGTGTGCGGTTACGGGGGATACCAGTTACACAATTTTATTCTCTTAAATAATCATATTTCCACAAATACTTTTATAGTATTGTTTTTACACTTTTTCACAACGCAAGACGGCATTTGAAAAATATTTTATTGCGAAGCAAACTGATCTGCCACAGATGATGGCAAATCTTATAATGGCGGCCGATCGGCTTGTATTAGTGTAAGTGTATGCGTGGGGCTATGTATTTACATGTTTACCGGCTTATTTTGGTGCCTCACTGTTATGTAAGGTGACACGGAGTCCTTCTTTTTTGATCGTCCGTGGAATTACCATAATAAATGTTTATTAACGGAAATTTAAAATTTTTATAGGAAAAAAAATCCTTGTAAACCGCTCTGTAGAGCGCAACACGTTCTAGCCGTTCACAGGATTGGATCCATGACAATTCGGGTAGTTCTGCGTTGCACGCGGTCAGATGGTTACTGTTTACACCACTTTGCTAGGATAGGTGAGTTACGCTGGCAAAAAATAATTCCGACAATTCGCGGGGTGCGTCGTACCAGAAATGGCAGCAATACAGGCAGTGTGTGGTGTTCCTGCGCTTTTCCCGTGATCTATTGACTCCCAGCTTCTTTGAAGCCATTTTGGCTTCCTTGACACCTTCCAGATGACCGATAGACATGACCTGATGTGGTCCTCAAAATAAATAATATAATAATAATAATAAAGTAAATAACATAATATAATTTGTTTAAAAAAAAAGAGTGTGTGTACTTATGAACACGCGACGGTTATACTTCTTTGGTGTACGGAAAAATAAATCAAATTTTAACAAATAGTTAAGATCAAAGATAGTATGAACACTCACCATTTAAGGTTAGTATAAACAAGTATAGAAAATTAATTATTATTTTTTTATTTATACATAATTTTTTTAAATATACTTACCAGAAATAAAAAAAAATAAAAAAAAAGTATTTTTTAGATAATAATGTAATAATTTTTAATTAACAATGTAAATAAATTAAACATACCGACAATAAACCTTAAATCTATAAATGCACTCAAAACAGTTTATTCAAATCAGTTTTATCACTCATATTCAATATATATAGATATACTAATAAATTATTAGTAAATACTATCACCGTGGCGTATGAAATTGATTTAATAAAAACACCAAAATGATATATATTTATTCACACTGTTTAATTGTACCTACTGTTACGAAACACGTATTCTAAATTAAAAATACTAGAATATACAACTTTAACATAGTTATCGATTTTCATGCCACCTAACTACTACCTAACTAACTTTCAAGCTTTCTTTCCAAGCGTCTTATTCTTGTATCATTTTCTTTGCCTTGATCTTTTTGTGATATAACTTGTCCTAGGTAAGTGTATTGTACAATACATTCAATATTCTTATTGCTTACTACAATTTGGTTTTCTGTCCTATTTGTCATTGCTTTAGTTATAGACCCAAGTCAGATCCACTAGGTTACCTACTTTATTTTTCGAGGTCATGTATCACTTCCACTAGTTCCAAATTAGAGGCAAAAGCTATAGTCATCAGCAAATCTTAGATTACTTAATTTTATTCCATTAATATTTTATTATTATTATTTGGAGATGGTGGCTGTGTCCAGAATTGAACTATTGTATTCGCCACTCAAACTTATACACATAGTCAAGCCCTGTCGCATTTACGAACCACAGTAGGTACTATCTTCTTGACGCAATTATAACAAACAGCATCTATTTACGAACACGAAACTTAAGAGTTCCTCAGGTAGTGCGATTAGATAATAGATGGAATAATGGTGAATTAGAACTATGGGTAGAAAGAGAAAGAGCATGTTTAGCGAGTAGACTAAAAGAGAAAGGAGTCGTTTTGCGACTATATTTAATTTAATTCAATCTTTCAATGATGGGCATGTTTACTCAATAGTCATAAATTATAACTAGTTAGTTTGTCCATAAATATTTTATTATCTTAGAAACAGAATTGCAGTAATTGCCTTGCACAAAGTATGAAGGCGTCAGTCATTTTTCCTGGCTATTCCAGCATTACTAGCCTTTTTGGTAAAAGGCTATATAAATATAGAGGATATGCCCTAGACCAATCTACAGCTATAAGAGTGGACTCGATCGAATTACTTGCTGTACCGCTATGTGGGTTAAAAGTATAGAAATATCCTTTTAAGTGGTTAAAAAAAATGCAAAATTGAAGAGCACTACAACAAGCAAAATGACAAAGGCGTAGCTACAATAGCTCCAACATAGCTTCAGAAGTGTAACGTGGTCATAATTTTGTGCTATTGGAACATGAGTTGAATTTCGTCCATAGTATTAATAGCCAGTTTGGATGTGTAGCAAAATCTTCTGTAGATTCTTCTGTTCTTCTTCGAGGGCGTCCTTTTGGAGGGCTCGCCATCATGTGGCACAAGGGTTTATTTCCAAACGTAATACCGGTTGAATGTTTAAATAATAGGATACAGGCGGTGCGTGTGTGTCTTCATTCGGGTTCATTTCTGTTAGTGAATGTGTATATGCCGACGGACCAAAGTGAGAATGTTGAAGAGTTTACAGAGTGTTTGGCACAAATTTATGCTATTATAGAGGAATCCGATGTCCAGGTAGCATATATCCTGGGCGACTTAAATGCTCATCCAGGTGCTAGGTTCGGTAAGCAGTTATCAAAATTTTGTGATGATATGATGTGGGAATGGGCCGACCTTAACCTTTTGGGGGATAACCCTAACATGTATACATTTCAATGTGTTGCGAGCGGTAGCAAGAGATGGTTGGATCACTGTGTTACGACCAGATCGGGGTGGGTTACCATTGTTGGAGCCTACGTCACTCATGACGTCAGATGGTCCGATCATCACCCATTGAGTATCGAGTGTGATATCACCGGGGTGGCGACTAACTGTGCCATTTATAGTACACTCGATACACAAAAATTTGTAAGATGGGGCGAGAGATCAAGTGACGAAATAAAAGCCTCCCGTGAATTTTGTTTTAATAATTTAGATTTATTTTGTGATCCACCTGTGTGTGAATGTACTAATATTATGATGTGTAGTCATAGACAAGATTATAATTTATATATAGATAATTATTACAGGCACATTGTCGACGTCCTGCAGAGTGCAGCTATTGTAAGTTCTTCTCCATGTGAACATAAGCAGACAGGAAAACCAACGAGACAAAAAAGAGTACCTGGTTGGAACTATCACGTCAGGGATAGCCACGCAAAAGCTAGGCTTTATTTTAGATGTTGGACATTGGCTGGCAGGCCTTCCAGCGGACTTGAATATGATAACATGCGGAGAAGTCGTACTGTATTTAAAAATAAAATTAAATGGTGTCTTAAGAACGAAGAGAGTATTAAAATGAATATTTTGGCTTTACATAAGAGAAATAAGAATTTTGTAAAGCAACCAAAAAACTAAATTATAAACAGACCTTACCTGTGTCAGTAGAGGGTTGCCAGACTCCGTCAGATATAGCCGAAGTATTTGCAAAAAGGTTTAAAGTTAACCCTCTGACTGTAGAGTATATGTCCGAGCCGAAAACATATCATAAAGATGATGATATAGAATTCACAAGCAAAGATATCGCGAAAGTCATCATGAGTATGAAGAGAGGCAAATCTCCGCTACACGATGGGCTCAGTATCGAGCATATACTCTGGGCCAGTGATAAAATATTTAATCATTTAAGTTGTCTTTTTAATCTTTGTATCAAATTTGCATACTTACCGGAAGCTCTAATGCATACGTTAGTTGTACCTATTGTCAAGAATAAAACAGGCGATCTTAGTAGTACAACGAACTATCGACCTATCTCCTTAGGCACTATAATAGGTAAAATATTAGAACGTCTTATACACCCTGTACTGCTTAAGAACATTAAGATTGATGATGCTCAATTTGGTTTCCGTGCCGGTCTTTCGACGGATGCCGCTATTGTTAGCCTGAAGGGCGCTGTGAGTCACTACACAACTCGTCACACGTCCGTATACGCTTGCTTCTTAGACCTTAGCAGCGCTTTTGACTTGGTTAACTATAACATCCTATGGACAAAGTTGTTAGCCTCACAGGTGCCTAAAAGTGTGGTCAATTTGCTGAGATTCTGGTACGGAGGACAAACGAACTCTGTAAAATGGGGCGACGCAACATCTAGCAAGTATAGGTTAGAATGTGGAGTTCGTCAAGGTGGGGTGACCTCTCCTGATCTTTTTAACCTGTATGTGAATGGTTTGATCGAGGAGCTCAGAGGTACCAAAGTCGGCTGTCACGTAGGAAATGTTTGTGTCAGTAACCTTAGCTATGCTGATGATATGGTGCTTCTCAGCCCCTCGATCAAGGGGTTGAGGAAGCTGCTTTCAGTCTGTGAGCATTATGCTAATGCTCATGGTCTGAAATATAACGTTTCCAAAACCAAAATGATGGTGTTCCCTGCAGGTGGAGGTCCGGATATGGTACATGAGGTGTATCTAAACGGAACGGTTATTAGTGTTGTTAAGCAGTTCAAATATTTAGGTCACGTGCTTACGGAGAGGCTGCAAGATGACGAAGATATCGAGCGAGAACGAAGGGCCCTCGCTGTTAGAGGAAACATGCTTGCACGACGATTCGCTAAGTGCAGTAGGGATGTAAAGACTACCCTATTCAAAGCTTACTGCCTAGGCATGTACACCTGTCAGCTGTGGGTAACATTTACACACAAAGCATTTAGAAGTATAAGGGTCCAGTATAATGATACATACAGGGCCTTTATGAATCTTCCGAGATGCTGCAGCGCATCAGGCATGTTCGTGGAGGGTGGGGTCCCTGACTTCTTCGCTGTAATAAGAACAAGAATCGCGACATTTTGGAGTCGATTGCGCAGCTCAAAAAATAAAATCCTCACGGCTATATCTGACGATATCAGGAGCCCTATATATAAACGATGGATATCTGTTCACATGGAGAATAACAAAAAATAAATTGGACATGTAATTAATATTATGAATTTTTATATTTTTATATTTTGGACACCACACCCTTATACAGTGATGGTTTTCTAGTTTTTAAGTTTACTTTTAATTATAATAAATAATTAATGTTAACTATGGGACGTAATTGGCCTGAAATAAAAGAATTATTATTATTATTATTATTATAATACTGCGGCAGTCATGGCTTAGCGTTATTTATCTGACAAAGGTGAGAAGTCTTCAGCCAAAGCGTATCAAGATATCGTGTTGTGAAACCTTAATATTTATATTTGTAAATGTTATGTAATGTTACAGCGAGCCTGTTGCATGCCACAAAACGCAACAATGAAGCATTTGGTCGCTCTTCGTCTCGCGTTGCACGTTCTGTGTCTAAACTCTAAATGCCGACTGAAAGTGAATCAAACGTCATTTCATTAGTAGGGATTTAAACTTGACCGCTCCGTGGTTCAAGGAAAAAGCTTAACGGATGAGTTATTGGTTGTCTATTCTCTTGTCTTTGCTTATAGTCCAGTAAAATTGTGCTTTTAGCAGGAAAGTTTTGGGGTAGTTTAATTTTTTCCATTTTTATGTTTTTTGGGGTGCTGAATCCGAATCTGAGGTTTGCTAACAAAATTTCGTGACGGAACATTTAAGAAACTACAAAAAAAGATAAAAAATCTCATTTTTTGGCAGTTTTCTGCATATAACTCGGAAACTATCAACTTTTCGTGAAAGACCGTTCTATACAAAATGAATGTACATAAAATTTCCTACAGATGCCACTATTAAGGTTTTTCCTGCGACAAATCGTTCTGGCTCAAACAATTATTCCACTCCAAAACTCCAATTTATTATCAATGGCTGTCTTAAAGTGAATTCCTCAGTTCTCTGCACATACCTTAATTAGATCATTCCTTAGATGATTCCGAGTTATATGCAGAAAACTGCCAAAAAAAGAGATTTTTTATCTTTTTTTGTTTCTTAAATGTTCCGTCGCGAATTTTTGTTAGCAAACCTCAGATTCGGATTCAGCACCCCAAAAAACATAAAAATTGAAAAAATAAAACTACCCCAAAACTTTCCCGCCAGGGGTTCTTTTGAACACAAATTGCCTGGACTATTAGGCCATTGTGGGGACCCCACAAAACACGAAAAAGTAATAAAAAACAACAACCCAATGCAGCCTAGCTAGGAAATATTTTGATTTTTGACTTAGGTACATTCTCTTTACGCCTGTGTAACTTTTATACAGTCAGATTTGCAAATCTATTTGAAATAACTTATACGAAATTATTTTAATACCAAATAATTATTATCACTAGCTGAACTCCTATACCGATATTAAATTATAGCACCTATTTTCTAGAAAGATTTTTGAAAAAATAACACGCACTTAACATTTTTATCTTACCTTTGACGCCTGGGAAGAGTGACAGGATGCAATAGCCATTTTTTGTGATATGTCCAAAGCATTTGACTGCGTCCAACATGAAATTACTCCTAAAACTAAAGTATTTTGGAGTAAAAATACAGCCCTAAATTTTTTCAAATCATATTAAGCGTTCAGATAGTCAACGTTAACGGCAAACAGTCTTCGCGTAAACCTGTAGGTATAGGTGTTCCTCAGGGTTCTATTCTCGGTCCCATCTTTTGTGGTAGATGACAGCGATGAGAGTTTGTTTGTTGTTCATACTTCACTTATTTTTATATTGAAGCGACGTGCACATATTGATGACGAGGTGAACAATGCACTCCACTGCGTTGGTTTGATATGAATAATCTTAAACAATAAAACACAGTGTTTATGGTTCATTACACCAAACAGCGGAGGTACAAACCAACGTACGACTTGTAGCTAACCAGAGATTGGAACTTGCGGACACTACATACTATGGTCTTCTATGGTACTACAGTAGATAGAAAGCTAGTGGGGTCCACATATTGTCCAACTAGCAGGTAGCTCTGTTGCATACTGCGTTAGAAAGATTAGAGATTACACAAATGTTGCTACAGCTTAGATAAGTGTAGGTACTTCAGTTATTCTCACATAGTGACATACAGTTTTTTGCTCTGCTATGCTATGTAAAGGATTTATATTTCAAATTAAAAGGAAATGAAATGAATCAGATTCATTTATTTTGCATTTTCTAGATACAACATGAGATTCTTATCTGTTTACAGATTATATGATTTGAATTACTTATGCTAGTTGTCCACTATTATTACCAGTTATAACATAATTATTATTGTTATGTTAAATTTACAATAATTAGTTTAAACTTAAACAATAATTCTCTATAGGTACATAAGTACAGGTACTATAGATTATTTTCTATGTAGGTTTGAAGAGTGTCTAAGGTAGCATTAAAATGATAAATATACAGCACGGCTTTAAAATAATTGTCTAATATGTTTATAGACACACATTGATTCATAGTGCATCCCAAAAAGTCCACAAAGAAAAAAAAAACATTTTATATTTCAGGAATCCTGAATGGTGCTGCACTGTAGTCGGCAGGGTGTATCACTTGCCAGTGGGTCAATGTCTTGCTCATCTTGTCATTTTACATCATAAAAAAGAAACTACGCCATATTACAGATTTCAAAATTACCATGGAATGTCACTGCTTTAAGCTGTTTAAATGTCCCATGCACATGTATAAACCAATACTCATGAAAGCACCGATCACTACCAATCAAATAAGAATACAAAAATTCTCTAAGCTTGGTGGTCTACTTTAACATGACATTGGCAAACTTGTGGTATACCTTCCACAGGAGCCGTAGTAGGAAGAATAAAATACTCATGAATGAGTAAAATCTTAGACAAATAAAATATCAGTCTTAAATTTACACATTTAGTACATCTATATAACATGAATTCTTACAATATCAGAATCCATAAAATATTAACATAATTTTAACAACAAAGTTAAAACAATTTATGAAACTTAGAACAAGTATTGTTCTTAACAAAATAAAATTTATTTAAATATCTTAAAATATATACTAGTGGGAGGCTCCTTTGCACAGGATGCCGGTAGATTATGGTTACCACAACAGTGCCTATTACTGCCGTGAACCAATATTGTGTAAGCATAGCTGTTTTCGATCTGAATGGTGCCATGGCTAATGAAATGACTGGGCAAATGAAACAACATCTTGTCTCAAGGTGACTAGTACAATTGTAGTGCTGCTCAGAATTTTGGGATTTTCAAGAATCCTGAGTGGCACTATATTTCTATGGGCAGGTTGTACCATCAGCTGATCATCCTGCCTTGTCTCATCCCTTTATTTTCATAAAAAAAAGATGCAATGCTAGCTGCTAGTAAACACATTAATTAGTAATCAATAGAGAGATTGATTAGTAATTCTGGAATTCAAATATCTTTTAGAAGACTTCTTTGAGTAAAAATCATTCAATGAATGTGGGTTGTAGCACCTGAGATTGTATAACTATTGGTGCTTCCAAACTATTAAATGTTAAAATGCCAGGAAAATCATGAATATTAAGAATGTTAGTGAGTTATTTTTCCATTCCAGCCAGCTCACATGGAAAGTATTTGTGTCTTGAAGTTTTAAGTATACTGTAAAATATTATTGATAAATATATTAATATTCATGGGCTATTGTTCTATGCATCACCTTAAACTTTATGACTTAATAGTCGTAAAATGTTAATACATTAGCTGAATGTCCTGCTCGTCTTGTAACTTATTGTGATAAAAAAAAAACTATTTGTGCTTCAAAATTAATATTATGGTGTACAGATCTTTAATTTGTAGAACACTGATTTGTATAAATATTTGATTTGAATGAATTCTTTGTCACTTCTACGACACTACTAGGTATAGTAGTGATTTTTATATTGAATAGAAACATAAATTACTTTGCAGTGCTATTAGGCACCTATGCTCTCTTGCAACACCAGAGAAATCACATAAATATGTTAATGTCACATAACACCTGGACACTGAGCTTAACATCAGACAATCCTTATTTTAATCTTCTTAATTTAAACCTAGCCATTGAGATCAGAAGACAGATCTATTATTTCCCCATCTTTAATTACAATTTTAGTAGTATTGATCAAGTTTCTGATACATTTTGCTGATTTCATACATGATAAACACCAAAAGAAATTTGATGTAGCAAAGATAATAATATAGCAACAAACTTTTTCTTTGGTGAGGACAAACAAATATGTTAATAATGTAACTGCGCAACATGGGTCCTTGTCCAATTTATCATAATCGTTGAGAAATGGAATACATATAAAACAAATATTACTATTCAATGTGGCAGGTGTACTTGCGATTAGCAACCAAAGTATAAGTATCAAATTTGTCATGATTGAAGTTAATGCTGATAGTAAATAGGTGCCGTATATTAATTTTATGTAAGTGGTAATATGCCATCTATCAGACACAACATATATAAAATATGTTATAGCAGTAATAATGATGGATAGTGCTAGCATAGCCGGCGGCACAGCAAGCATAATGTCATTTCTTTGTTTCGTTTCTTCATCCATTTTCAGCAGCGTAGGGTCGTATTCATCTTCATGAGGGTTGACTATTCCTATATATGCCAGCACTAAAATAGCTAATGCAAAGCATAGGCGAGCAAGTACCGATTTATTTGCAGATCCGCGGTGTTTTTTACAATTTAATAATTTCCAGTAAACCATTTTGTACTCGATATATATCACAATTCACTTTTAACAATTTAAAAATGTGTCCTCTGTTTCAAAAATATTGAGAGTTGGAACCTATGGACCTAAACTTTGAATGCACGAGATACAAGTGGCAACGCAGAATGCACAAATAACAACATTACTGAATTGTACCGAAAGTTTATTGATTATCTATTTTTGTTTCTCATTTTTTTTTGGGATTTTATGACCTGGTAACTAAGACCTTTAAGTCAAGTCTTTTTTATTATCTAAATATGTATACCTTTCATTTCACAGTTCACTTATCACTTCACTTTATTTTATATTGTTAGAATTGTATTCTTAATATATTTATATAATGGTTTATAACTTCTTTTGTCTCTTAATAATTGATCAAGTGTAGGCGGGCGGGATGAAGAATCACATAAAATTTTGGAGTCACTGATTTCACTAGCCAGACCGAGTCTGTCAATCAGAAATGTTTGGCAGTCAAAAATAAGGTGGTACATTGTTCCTTCATTTGAATTGCAATGTGGGCAAATTTTATTCTCAACAATACCCAATCTTGCAAGGTGTGACGGTATAGTATTATGGCCAAAACGCAATCTATTTATCGTGGTAATAAAATCTCTGTTGCAATCCTTCAATTGATTGTACCAGGGTCTGACAGGTATGTTTTCTTGTATGCGGCCATACCATTTTCCTTTATTATCTTGGTCTTTCTTCCACATGTGTAACCATAACTTTTGAATTGCTTGGTCAATATATTGGAGACAATCAGTCATAGGAATCTCTATGACATTTTTAACATCAACTGAATTAATACCTTCATATGCAGTCTTATCAGCCATTTCGTTACCTGTTATACCTTTATGTGATGGCACCCATAGGAAGGCCACTTGAATATGCTCAAGGTGGTATATATTATTTCTTTTATTAAAAAGAGGATATAGTTAGAATAAAAATTAACTGTAAGATTAGTTAAACCTTTTATTAAGCTTAAAGAATCTGTTATTATTAAAAAGTTCTTAAAGTTGTGAATTTCGCGTATTCTTATTAATGTCATATGATTCTGCTGTAAAAATTGAGCATGATTGGTGGAGAACAAAATTTTTACAATATTTGGTTTGTGGATCGTATAGAGCAGAATGTACATAGTCACTCCCTTTACATCCATCAGTATACATAACATAGTATGTTTTATTATTACTTAAAAATTGTAGCATATCTAAATTGTTGTTTATTGTGTTTTTCATTTCTGTTAAGGGTTGAAAAATAGACTGGTAAGAAAAGGAGTAACATGGCCATTGTGATTGTTTTCTTATTTTACAAAATCTCTATTTCTAGAAGTATGTTGGGCAGTTCTGGAGAGATACCACTTAAGAGTATATTACTTTGAGACAGTATCTTTCTGCAAGCAAAAGCCGCCTCAAAATTAAAGTCATTATTTTTGTTTCAACTTCCATGGCCCTTATGGGAGTTGAACACATTGCACCAGATACTATTCTCAGAGCTCTGTTCTGTATGACATCTAATTTATTTGCATGCCTGCTGTTCATGTATGCAAGTGAGCTATAGTCAAAGTGACTTCTGACAATAGATTTGTACAAAATTGAAAGTATTTTGGGATCTGCTCCCCAGGATATACCAACAATACATTTCATAACATTTAATCCCTTAAGTGCACTTTTGGATACGGTTTTTATATTGGAGGCGCCCAGTGCCCTGGTCTTGAATGATAGGGAGATCAAAGCGTCCAATTAAAAAGTAGACTGTAATTAATAAGTTTAATTCGTGAAGTTCAATTGACAAAGGTAATATTACGTTAACACGACAGTCCGTTCGTATCAAAAGTGACGGTCGCGAGGCTCTCTGCTACGCGACCGTATCGCATCTCAAGCCGGTCTGTCCGCGCGACCGTCTTAATTCTGTCGCTTAACACAGCGACTGTGTCGCTAACATACTCCCGGCGTTGAAGTATCTTCAACATTTACAGGTAAGGGGCATATGTTATTAAAGGCTCTTTTTATGAATCCCCTTTTTGGTCTTGATCTCAGCGACCCTTTTAATGCCGTCTCCAACTGGATACACGCGTACGATTCGTCTCAGCAGCCACATAAGAGGGGGGCTACTCTTATCCTTTATGAGTACAGGAGCCCCCTACTTTTAAATCGTGTTTTGATTGCAGCCACTTCGTTTTTTGTTGCAATAAGGTAACATAGTCTGTGGAAAAACCAGTGTGGAGTCCAGAAATGTTGCTTTAGCAATTCGATGGGATGGAACCTTGCGAGACATGAAATTCTGCTGCAGGTAATATGAGCTTGTGGTGCCAGCAGTAGAGATCGCCCGATTAGGAAGTGGGCTGGAGTAAGCGGGTACAGATCGGAGGGATCGTCAGACAATGGAGTAATTGGACGGGAGTTTAAAATTCCTTCTACTTGCACTAACAAAGTGTTCATTTCTTCATAGTCTAAGTACGTTAAGCCTAGAACTCGCCTGAGGTGATGTTTTACTGATTTCACCGCCGATTCCCAAAGACCACCAAAATGTGGGGTATACGTGGGTATGAATGAGAAGTCAATACCATCTTCGACCGTGTCTGCTGGTGAAAGCTGGCTTAGGACCTTAGAAAGCTCATGAAATGTACCAACAAATGTAGTCCCGTTGTCCGAAATTATGGTTTTCGGCTTACCTTTACGTGATGTAAATCTGTTCAACGCCGCGAAAAAGGCTTCCTTTGCCATGTCCGAAACTAGCCCCAAATGAATAGCTTTGGTTGCTAAACAAACAAATACACAAATGTAAGATTTGGTGGGTTTGCATCCTCTACCTTTACGATTTGCTATCATTACTGGCCCGGCATAATCTACGCCTGTGTTAAAAGGAAATTCTAATTGTGCTCGCTGTTCAGGTAAGTGACCCATTATGGGTTGAACCGTTTTGCCCTTCAGTCTACAACATCGAACACAGGAGCGCACATTGAGTTTGGCTAGATTTGTGCCTCCTAGAGGCCAATAATTGTGTCGAACTGTCGCTAAAAGGAGTTGAGGACCTGCATGCAAATACTTTATGTTAAAATGTTTAAAGATCAGTGTGCATAAAGGCTGTTTGCTACTCAGTAAAACTGGGTTTTTTGTGTTGTAGTCGTAATTTTTGTTCCCTAGTCTGCCTCCAACAGGAATTAGTCCGTTTTCATCAATAAATGGTGACAAAGGAAGCAGTTTATTTTATGGGGCAATTTTTTCCGTGACAGAAGTAACTGTCGTTCTTCAGCAAAAGATTCGTCTTGTGCAATTTTTAATAGAAAATTGTTGGAATTATTGAATTCAGTTGCTGTCAAATTACCGATAACCCTTTTAGAGGTATCTCGACAATTTGTTACAAATCTAAGAACGAGCGCCGTAATGCGTTGTACTTTTGAGAGTGACGAACAATTTATGATTAACTCGGAAAATAAGTTAGGTTCTTCGGCAACATGAAAACACTTAACGAGAGTTTCTGGCAAATCAGAAACTTGTACCTCCTGCTTGGGTTTTTCTGGCCAATTGGTTTGATCGGACTTCAAGAAAGACGGCCCAGACCACCACAAAGATGATTTACCAAGAACTTCTGCCTTTAACCCTCGTGAAGCGAGATCTGCCGGGTTTTCTTGGGAAGAAACGTGGCGCCACTCATGAGCTGAGAAACTTTCCTGTATTTCGGATACGCGATGCCGAACAAACGGTTTCAAATGAACTGGAGAAGAACTTAACCAACCTAAGACAATCATCGAGTCAGACCACAAGACGCACCTACTGATATGGAGTGTTAAGGAACTTAATATCTTTATTCCGTACCTCGTTCCAAGTAGAGCACTTGAGAGTTCCAGTCGAGGAATTGAGATAGTTTTAATGGGAGCTACCCTACTTTTAGATGCTAACAGATGAGTGGTAACTATACCATCGTCCAAACATCTTACATAAACGCATGCACCATACGCCTTCTCTGAGGCATCTGCAAAGATGTGCAGCTGTATGTCTATGGGTAAATTAGACGTAACACATCTGGGAATACTAAAGGTATTCAATTGTGGTAATGACCTAGCAAACTCTAACCAGGATTGTCCTATATGTGTAGGAAGTGGATTATCCCAACCACATTTATTTATCCACAATTGCTTCCACTATACAAGATGAAACAAGAGCAAGTGGGTCAAAGACTTGAGCTATTGTTGATAAAATGTGTCTCTTATTCACAGTGACATTTTGAGGAATGTCAATAGAAAATAACAGAGTGTCTGCAGGACATTTCCAATATAAACCCAATGTTTTAGAGAGGCTGTCACTGCTGAGATCTACAGATCTCGATATCTTCGCCTCACCAGAAATTGCTTGCAAAATATCATGATGGTTCGAATTCCATTTTCGTAAGTTTAATTGAGCGGATGATAAGGCACTCATAACTCCGCGACATAGAGATATGGTTTCCTCAATGGTCGAATGTCCAGACAGAAAATCGTCGACAAAAAAATCGTGGCAAATTGCACGTTGAACAATGGGATCTTGAGCTTCATGACTCAACTGAAGAAGACATCTTGTGGCTAAATAAGGCGTTGAAGTCGCGCCATAAGTAACGATGTTGAGTTGATAGCTTTTAAGAGGGTGATAGAGATCGGATCTCCACAAAATTTGTTGACGAGTGCGTTCCTGTTCGAAGATTTCCGATTGACGATACATCTTCTCTACGTCCGCAGTAACGACGTATTTGTGTTGTCTGAAACGCAGCAATATAGACAGTAAATCGTCTTGCACTGTTGGTCCTACTCTTAAGATATTGTTGAGTGACCTTCCAGACGTCGTAACTGCAGAAGCATCAAAAACTACTCGTAATTTTGTGGTTTTGCTTGACTCCCTTAAAACTCCATGATGAGGCAAATAACAAGCTTTATAATTAACAGAATTTTGCTCTGTCATGTGACAAAGAATAAGATATTCTTTCATAAAGTCCACATAAAGTTGCTTCATGTTAGAATCTCTTCCCAACTTTCGCTCCAATGACAAAAATCTGCACTTAGCCATGTGATATGAATCAGTAAATGAGGTAATGAGACAGTAAATCGTCCATCAGGTTTGCGTTTTGTGGTTTTTAAAAAGTGTTTCTCACAATATAATTTGACCTCAAAAGAACGAGCTTCTTTTGAGGTCAAATTATATTTGGCAGAAATTGAATCTAACCCCAAGAAGCGGGACAGATCAAACTCTAATTCGCTACTCAACATGCATATTTCATTGTTATTTTTGTTATTTGTTCTCACTGTACCCGAAACTAGCCATCCTAGCTGTGGTTCGAAAAGAGTAGGGTTATTTTTGCCAAGATTGATGCGATTAGTGCCAATAACGCTCCAAAATATATATGCTCCTACTAGTATATCTATAACGGATGTAATATGAAATGACGGGTCTGCTAAACAAATTCCAGAAGGCATTTGTAAGTCCTGAAGATTTACTAATGATGATGGTTGTGGTGTGGTAATGCTCGGCAAAACAATGCAATCAATACCTATCCTGAAGCCTAGTAGCCTGCGCTTTGCTGTCTAGTACCTTTACCAAGGCTGTGGAAAGTAGAACAGTAGAAGTTAAAAATGAAGAATCTTGTGTTTTAGCCGATAAGGCTACCCTTTCAGCGATAACGGGTGTAGTAATTTGTTCAGTGTGTAATAATGTGCTGTGTTTTTTAGAACAATATTTACAGTTAGACATAACTGTCTATATTGTTCTAATAGTGTAACTACTACATTTATTTATTGAATGGCCCAGGCGAAAGCATTTCATCCATACGTTTAATTCTAGAATTCGACTTTCAACTGGTAGTTGTCTAAAAGATTCGCACTTGTAAAGAAAATGTTCCTGATTGCACAATGGACATAAAATAGATTTTGGTTTACTCATAGAAACAATTAGACTCTTGGATTTATTCGGCAACTGCTTAGCATATTCTTGTTCGGTGTTATCCTGCTTAGTAGTATCCAGAGTTTCCAAAACATTAGCTCTATTTGAGATAAATCTTAAAAAAACATCTAAAGTTGGAGAATCTTTCAATTTGTTTCTATGGGTCTCCCTTTCTCTATTGGTAACACTGTCCAATTTACAGGACATTATGTGAATAATTAATATATCCCAGTGTTGGACTGAATGGCCTAAGGCATCCTCAGGACGTGTTGTCTCGCCAAAATCTGGCACGAGACTGAATCAAATGAGCCGTCCTGAGGATATCGTGTAGAATATTGTAGGATATTGTTTAGAGGCGAAACACGTGTCAAATTGTTCTAAAAACAAATATTGGCGGAATTAACACTAAAGAAATCTTAAATTCTTATTAATTGAATCTACTAAATTACGTAAATCTACGCTAGACTCCTTTTGAAGTGAATCAATCTTTAAAAGCGAATTTAAATGATGATTTTCGAGCAGTATTTGTTATTATATCGATCGCATAAAATTTTCCAAGCCGATTGATAGTTATCTGCACAAAATCTAATCCTGATATTGTAGATGCAGCATACCCCTTAAGTGAGGCACGCAAATAATGAAATTTACTAATAGGGTTTACAATGCTTTCGTCAGAATGAATGAGCGAATTGAAAGTGTCCCTAAACCTAAGCCAGTGATGATATTCGCCATACAAATGTGGCAAGTCTATCTTAGGTAGTTTGACAACCTTACGTTTGTGTGAGTCTGAGGAATCTTCAGAGACTGCTGCAACTATGGGTTCCTGGGATGGGATTGACAGCTTACGATGGCTAGCGACCAAAGCCCGACCAGCAGACACGAGCGAATAGTAAAGCATCTCGAACGTGTGGCGCTCTTTGGGTTCATCGTCGGATGAATCGCACGGCTCGTCTATCTCATTCTGAAAACCGTTAAATTCATCGTATAAAGCTTCTATCTTATCTAGCCGCAATTGTAGCTCAATTTGAATTTGGGCAGGGTCTGCAGTTTCATTACCATTCTTTAAAGATTTTAAGTAATTACTGAAGTTAGTAAGCTTCCCTTTAATGGTAGCTCTTTTCTTTATCAATTGCTTGAATTGTTTTTCACTCATTTTGATTTAGACCAAAAAGAGACAAAAAATAAACAAATTTCAAAATTTTGCTAAGTATGAACATTATATGTATGACGCCGTTAAAAATGTTATTAGCAATAATTATACTTTTGTAAAAAAAAATCTGCCGAAAATTTGATTCTGACGATGAATTTAAGAATTGCTATTTAAATATGTAAGGTGTTAAATATTTGCTTAGGTGACTGGTATCGGCAAAATATTTTGAACTACCCACTTTGTAATGAAAGTTAAAATGGAATTTAATGATACAACAGTTAAATATAATGTAAAATTATGACCAGTTGTTAGTTCTCATGCATTAATTTAAGTGATTTACTAGTGAACTAATGAAAATATGAATTACTCTGTTAAATACACTAATGATACGAAAACTTATGATTACACAATAAATTATTTGAATTCTATCTACTTATTATTAAAAAATATGTAAGTAAGTGATTATAATAGAAAGAAAGATAATAAGGATGAATAAGAAGGATAATAACGATTTCCGGGAATCCTCTTGACAATTCCTTAATTGTTGGCTGTTTTGATGTTCAATTATGTCAGCTGTTATTACTAATGATTCAGCAATGTTCACACCGGGAAACCAAGTCTAAGCACAACACAATAATCTTTACTATTCTTGATCCGTATTGCGTATTTAAAGTTCAACTGGGTTGTCGGAGTCTTGATACCGGTACACCATTATCCATAAGAATCCACTATCCTTCGGTATTATTTTAATGGCCGAGAATTTCTGATGGTGTTCTCGATTGGATACACAGCAATAGTTACTCTGCAGAACCACAAAAGATGTCCAGAAAGAGTTGTGGGAATAATGTACGCGGTGATGACCCTGCGTAACCTCTTGCGTCCTTTGTTCTTGATCTCTCCACGAACTAATATTTGATTCATTAAAGGTGAAGAAGGACCATATGGAGGCGCCCAGTGCCCTGGTCTTGATTGATAGGGAGATCAAAGCGTCCAATTAAAAAGTAGACTGTAATTAATAAGTTTAATTCGTGAAGTTCAATTGACAAAGGTAATATTTCGTTAACACGACAGTCCGTTCGTATCAAAAGTAACGGTCACGAGGCTCTGTGCTACGAGACCGTATCGCATCTCAAACCGGTCTGTCCGCGCGACCGTCTTAATTCGGCCGCTTAACACTGCGACTGTGTCGCTAACATATATGTTCTTCAAATGTTAGTTTTCTGTCTATTGTTATGCCCAAAAATTTCTTTGAGTTTACTCTGTTAATAATTTGTCCATTATAAAAAATATTATAAATTGGGTTATCATGTCCAAAAATCATTACACTGCTTTTAGATGGGTTGATCGTTAAATGTAAAATTTCATGATAATATTAAATGGTTAATTTTGTTGATGGCAATCTGCAAATTATAATTGCTGCTATACAAAACAATGTCATCAGGAAATTGTAAAATATTTACATCACAACTATTTACAAATTTCACTAGTACATATAATGCACAATAAAGGTGATGGTTGCTGGTTGCAGTACCCTGCATTGTACCTTTTGATGCAGTTTTTGGCCGAAATAAATGATTATTGTATTTTACATATAGTATTATATTATTCAAGAATTTAAATATCCATTTACTAAGCAGTCCTGGTATTCCTAATCTAGTCAAAATTCTAACAAGTATGGCAGGATATACACTATCAAAAGCACCTTGAACATCAAGGAATACACAAACAGTGTGTAACATCTTATATTTTGTATGTTTCAGTTCAGAGATTAAACTGGCAAAACTATCTGCACAACAACGCCCTCTACGAAATCCGTATTGAAATTGTGGGATAATATCATTGGATTCAACATACCAGTCGAGACGAACTTTAATCATATTTTCAAATATTTTACCAAGACAAGAAGATAAGGATATTGGTCTGTAAGAACTGGCAAGTTCCAGAAATTTGTCAGGCTTGAGTATGGGGATAACACATTGAGTTTTCCATGACTGTGGAATAATTTTCTTGTACCAAAGTAGATTCAGGATATTAAGGAAAACCTTTTGAGCAGATTCATCTAAGTTTTTAATAATCATGTAAGGATAATCATCGAGACCTGGAGTTGTGTTTTGTCTAGATTGTAAACTCTTTGTAAATTCATTCCATGTAAATGAAGTAAGTAAAAATTTTGAATTTTTATCATCATTGTTTAATTTATATAAATTATCTAAGTCATTAGTCTCAGTTAAATCTCTTTTATCAGATAAGTTCTGTAGAAATGGAGAAATAAACTCATCTCCATATGATTTATTGCCTACTCTTACACCTTTGAACATTTTGATGAGATTCCAAATCTTACTTATTAGAGTAGTTCTATTAAAAGAGTTACATAAATTATTCCATCCTATCTTTTTCTGTTCTGAGATAGTCCTTTTTTTAATGCATTTTTTTTTTAGTTAATATAATTATCTATATTAGGCTCACTTCTGTATAGTTTTAATGCATTATATGAAGCAATAACACTTTGTTCACAAATATTATTCCACCAAGGTGCTGGTTGCCTACTTACAAAGTTATTTCGTTTAGTGAACTTTGGAATTGTCATTTCTTTAAGAGTATCTAAACATACACAGAAATCATTGTAACTTGAAACTGGATCATGTTATTTTAAAACCAGGTTACCAAATAATGTTTTGGAGAGATTTTTATATGATACCCAATTAGCTTATTTATATCTAAACCTATAAACTGGAGAATTTATGTGATATTTATCAATACAAATTGAGATCTCTGTTATTGTTGGATAATGGTAACTTCCCATAGTATCATCATGGACAGACCAATCGCAAAGTGATGCGAGGATAGTACTAATGAAACAAACATCAATGGCAGAAGGATTTCCCTGGGTTATTGACAGTAGTAAATTTGCCATCATTTAAAATACATAAGTCTAAGTTATATATTACATTGTATAAATCCAGGCCTCTGCTTTTAGTAGATATACAACCAAATGCAATGTGATGGGCATTGAAATCTCCACCTATGAAAATAGGTTTTGGAAGATTATTAATAATATTTTGCAATCTATTTATTCTTATATGTCCCTTAGGAGGACAGTAAACACAAAGAATAGTCAAATTTCCACTACTAGTAGACAAGGACAGAGCAATGGTTTGAATATCTTCATAAAAAGTAGTGTCTAAGATATTATATTTTAAATAAGGTTTAATGAGTATTGCTACTCCATTATGATGGTTATAAGAGTTTATGTTATAAATATTATATCCGGGTATTTTAAAACTATTATCTTTAAACCAAGTTTCATTTAATAAACATATACTATCAATAGACTTTTCATTTAAAAATGTAGTAAGTAAGGATTTTTGCTATTTGCACTTTGTATATTGTATTGAGTGATACATAACTTTGATTGAGTATGGCATGGATCCATTATTTTAAATTTTTTATTAAAGCATCTTTAATTGTTGCAACAGTGATAGGAACATCATCACCTTTATTAGCCAGTTCCACCAATGTCTATACTAGGGCCATCATTGTTGGCAACAATATGGTTTTTAATGTCTTGTTGTGTACAGACATACTTATCATTATTTACATTATCTACAATATTATTTACAGATTTATCTACAATTTTATTTATAATTTTATGTATAGGTTTATTTACAATGTTATTTTCAAATGGTTGTTTGGGTGTTGAAAGAGGGGGGAAATCTAATTCTTTTCTTGTATTTAAATTCTTAGATGTAGCACTTGCATATGTTACTTTTTGTTTTTTTTCCATAATTTTCTTAATTTTAATTGGACATAGTTTGGAGATTGCTAAATGAGATCCACTGAAATTTACACAGCAGATTTCGTTAGGCTTATTACATTCTTTAAACAAGTGATCACCTCCACATATGGAACATCTTTGCTTACTGTTGCAAATTTTTGCAGAGTGGTTGAATTTAAAGCATTTAAAACATTGCTGTAATGGTGGAACATATTCAAATACCCTATAAAAGAATAGATCGTATTGAACATTATCGGGTAACAAATTAGATAAAAAAGTTATGCTGACAGTCTGTAGTGGGACACGCTCTTTACCAATTTTCTTTGTAAATCTTCTTATAGCTATTATTTCGTAAATGGAGCTTAATCTGCTATAAAGTTCTTTGTTTGAGACATTGGTTGGAACAAATCTTATGACTCCAATATTTTCTATTTGAGCAGCTGGAATAAATGCCCTCATGCCATGTTTAGTTAAAAAATTACAATGATTAATAAAGTTATTAGCCGTATTACACATTAAATATAACACCTATTTTACTTGCGTTGACACGCTGTATAGCCGTCACACCTTTGATGTCATTGGCGAAAATATGGTCTAAATAAGTAGGGCTCTTGTTGCCCAGTTTTTCATTGCTCACTGACTCAACGTAAACTTTAAATTCTGTATTTATTGTATTTTCGGGGTAAAGTCTTTTATAGTTGGGTTTATAATAGGGTAAAAAGTGATGGTGGAGGCGGTGAGAAGGCTCACCGCCTCCACCATCACCATCAACATTTTTTATTTGGTTGTCCTCGGACCGAGGACGTTTCAGTGAGGTTGGCGGGTTATCCCCGCCCCCCTCATTTCCCTCCATCTCAGCAGCCACTCACTATATTATTAATTATTTTTAATAGTAAAACATTGAGAAATACTTGAATTATTAATATAAAATTAATTTTTTTTTTTTTTTGTAAACCGCGCCAATTGAGGTTCCCGCCAAAAGTCCTTTTTGTTTTTCACCTATATTTTTTTTTTGAGTTTTATGGCCTGGTATCTTGTACCTATATAATACTATCCAATTATCCATAGATGACAGACATTATACCTACTAGGCTACCTACCTACTAGTCTAGACTTGAAGTTTGAACATGTCAACTAGAGTCTAGAACTACCAGTATCATAGAGGTCTTACTCATAGATTAAGAATAGTGACTTTTGGTTACTATGACTACAAAGTAGTTATTAGACTTAGTACGTTGTCATGAGAATAAAAAGTTGTAATTAATTTATAAAATTGTTTTCTTATATTCAACAATGGGGAATGCACTGATTTACTCATAGTCTACTGCTGATACTCTGCTCTTTCTCATATAACAACCAGGGATGGCGATCTGAGATCGATTAATCGGAGAATCGCTTTTTTAGGCCGAAAAGATCGATTTAAAACTATTTTTTCCAAGTTTGCTTTTTTAATGTACCTAAATATCGTAGACTGAGAAAACAATAGACAAGTTGCTGCCGTGCCGTGCCGTGCATGTGAGTTAAAATGATAGGTGGGTGGTATTGCCATATCAAAGATTTAACCTAATTATAGCAATTCCACATTCAGGGCTTGAAGTCCAATAATCTGTAATTAACTAATTACATTCATTTATTTGGGATCAAAGGATCATTGAATAATATTATAAGCATGATGTGATTTTCATCTATGCATTAAGAATTTATGAAAAATTTAAGTAGCATTGTATTAAAACAGTAACTTTATACTTTAAAAAAAATGTGAGCCGTCACGGGACGCCTGGCAGATGTGAAACATCGACATTACTTTGTAAAAGTAATATGCGGAAAAGAACATATTGTGATAGGAACTAAATATGTCATAATGATAAAATAAAATACAGGGTGGACCAAAAGTTCGTTTATAATTGGAATGATGATTAAAAAAAACTAATCATAGTAGATCAAAATTGTTTATTGTTTTCGATAATAAACAAAAGGGGCATTATTTCTTAAAAATCACA
Source organism: Leptidea juvernica (assembly GCA_949711755.1). NCBI lineage: Eukaryota > Metazoa > Arthropoda > Insecta > Lepidoptera > Pieridae > Leptidea > Leptidea juvernica. The sequence continues at coordinate 4,026,559 of CATIXQ010000014.1, read as the reverse complement.
TCATCCATATGCAATCCTTCATTATTCTGGCATTGCTGCAATCTAGAGCGGATATTTTCGATAACAGCTTTACATGTTTCTGTTGAGATGTTTTGGATTTCTGTGCGAATACGATCCTTTAATTCATCAAGAGTTACTGGGTTGGTGTGGTAAACTTTAGCCTTAAGATATCCCCAAACAAGAAAATCCAATGGTGATAGATGCGGGCTACGAGTCCCCTCTTTTCGATATCACTTGGGCCAAAAATTTCTCGAGCTGCCCCTAACGAGTCATTACATGTATGACAAGTGGCTCCATCTTGCTGAAACTATGAGCGTTGATTAAAACTAACAAAATCCTGCAGCCCGGGAGCGAAAAAGTTTTTTTTTAATTTATTTAGTGGCACGGGATGCAAGTCCATAGGCCAATCGAAAAAGTTTTGTAACATGGTGATATACCGCTCGAAATTCACTGTAACCGCACGTCCTCTTGAGTCTTCAAAACAGTATCGACCAATAATGCCTCTTGCTGATAAAGCAGCCCATACTGTGACTTTGGGTGAATGCAGCGGTTTTTGTTGCTTTAATTTCGGATTAGTGTCACTCCAATAACGACAATTTTGTTTATTAACATGCCCATTTAGGTGGAAGTGTGCCTCGTCTAAGAAAAAAATGTTTGTAAAACTGGTGAATCGCTCTACCGTTTCGTTCGCAAACTGCAACCTAGTGGCATGGTCCTGAGGCCTTAATTCCTGCACCGTTTGGATTTCATAGGGATGTAGACTTAAATCTTTCTTGAGAATGCGGTTCAATGATGTTCTTGGCACGTTAAGGACAGCAGACCGCTTTCGAGTTGGAAGTCCAGGTTGGTCACGAACAGACGATTTTACTCGCTCCACGTTTTCGGGATCCCTCGACGTTCTAGGCCAGCCAGATTGAGGTAAATCCATTGTTGAACCCGTCTTCTCAAACTTGAGCTGGGTGCTCAAGTTAGAGTTTTTTTAATTAACACACCTGATGGAGCCTGATTTTTGTGTCGTATCTTGTAATGATTGCAAAACTTTCGTTGAGCTAAGGTCGCAGAATCGTTGTTTCGATAGTACTCGCGTACACAAAACGCACGTTGACTACCGCTGAACGACGCCATGGTACTAAATTCCCATTGGCTGCTCTTGCAATGCGTAACCACTCCACCCCCTCCGCCCCCGCTGCTAGACGCAGCAACCGATTCAAATGTTAACGAACTTTTGGTCCACCCTGTATTACGATTTTTTTCCAGACAACGATGACTATTTATTGAATAAACATTTATTTTAATAAAATACAAAAATTTACGAATTTATTTCAAATCGTGACTACTTAATTCGTTTAATCAGTGACTTCGGTAATATTTATATCCGATGTTGCCTCTAAGGACAGTATTACTGTGACAAGGCGACGCGTCACCACGGCATGTGTCGCCACGCCACAAATCGGTTTTACGTGCGGCTATAGATGTTTCACATCAAAAGTATTCTTTTTAATACTATCGTAATCTCCTAGGTTGTACTGGTACTTTAAATGTGGTACACTTTCTAATGAATGTAGTTCAACAAATTCAGCATAAATTGTTAATGCTTTATGGTGGGCATCCTCAGGCACTTGACCTGACTGTTCAGACTGAGAGACGGAAACCTCATTATTCGATAGTACAAGATCTAATATTTTATTATTTATGTTCAAAATTGAGTTATACTGTAAAAGATTGCAAATCGAAAAGTTGTCAATTACTTCAAATTGAGAGGTACCTTGTATATTACATGCTTGATATGAACAACCTTACTAATATCATATTATACAATACATAGCGGCCAACCCGACATACTTCGGATATTGTTTCGTGCCTTTGCTTGTACATGGCGTTGTAGCAATGATTTTTTGTGATTACTCAATCACATTCAACATTAATTGTTTGTACTCACAAACAATTAATGTTGGAGCTAGTTAGAGTTTAAAATGCTGTACTTACGTGTGAAAAGACAAATCAGTTTGCTTATGTTCACTGTCATTTTTGCAGCCTTCTACACTACATCAAAATATTTTTTAATTGAAACTCAGATAGGAAAATTTAAATTCGTTGCTGAAATTTTTCACCAAATATTTCCGTACTCACAGTCTATTTAAATTTTAGACAGAAAGCGTTGAAACTATGGCGAACTGTCAATCTTTGTTTCGCATAGTACTGTGCTGACCTTGAAAAAACCGGCACGCAAAACGAAACAGAAAATAATGTCATTTTATCATATTTTTATGATGTTCTCTTTATTGTGTGAATGAGATGCGTGCTTTCTAGTAGTCTATTGTTTTCACTGTTTACGCTAAATATTAAATTTTATGAAAATTTTTTTTTTCGATCGATTCATCAGCATACGATTCAAATCGATTTTTTTTCGGAAGGAATAGCCATCCCTAGCAACTAGTACTGTGTACTGTCTGTACAGCACTCAGTAGTATAGTCTGATTAATGAAAGCTTTCCCTGAGAATCAGCGGCAATTAAAAAAAAATATGCTGCTGGTTATTTTAAATAAATAAAAGTAACGTTAAATTTTATTTAATACTAGCTGACCCAGCAAACGTTGTATTGCCGATATTAAAATCGCGATACCAAAGTAACTGTTGATCGTATATGGGTGAAAATTTGAAGTTGTATGTATTTTTTAATGCTGACTCATACTCGAACAGATTAAAAAAAAATGCCGAAAAATTATAAAAAAAAAATTTCGTGAAAACAATAGACTCTCAGAATCTCATTCTCACAATAAAGAGAACATCATATGCGTAAAAAAATGGGATAAAATGACATTATTTTCTGTTTCGGGTTGCGTGCCGGTTTTTTCAAGGTCAGCACAGTACTATGCGAAACAAAGACCACCCTTAACATTTAGGTATAAAAAATGTTGGCCGATTCTCAGACCTACTCAATATGCTCACAAAATTTCATGAGAATCGGTCAAGCCGTTTCGGAGGAGTACGGGATCGAACATTGTGACACGAGAATTTTATATATAAGATTTATGTATTAATTTGATTTTTTGTGTTTTCTTCTTCACTTAAGTATCGGGTAGAACCACAGAGTAGAGAATAGGGATGGATACTTATGGCTGTACTTACGGTTAGAACTGTGACAAGCGAAAGTAAATATTTTTTATTTCATTACGTCGAACTTTTTGCTATTTGAGAATAGTAATTAAAACGTTACAAATATTTGAAATTTTGCAACTAAGGAAAGATCCAAACGAAACAATGAAATTAGGTAGTTATTTGTGATTTTTTTATCGAAGAGGACACACGAGCTTACGGGTTACCAGATGTTAAGTGAATACCGCCGCCAACATTCTCTTGAAATACCAGGAATCATATGACCGTTGCCGGTTTTTAACCCAGTAATGCCTAGCGTCTCCATATGGGTGAAAACAAATATTTATTATGGAAATAATTTTTACTGTTCACATTATATCATCAAATGTCAAAGTTTCTTTATATGACACTGTCAGTGTCATAATTATTTGTGTTCGGTGGGAATCTTCGTATATTTGCCGTCTTACTGCATTACGGTGAAAAAATGGATCCGCGAAAAGACTAAGTCATTATTATTTTCAAATTATCCATCTTATCTTTGTTATTCTTATGCAAAGTTATTGAGATATTATATATTTATGTATACAAGAGCAAAAATGATTGTTTACATGTGATGTAGTAGTTGATATTTAGCACTGAATTAGCTGTGCCCATATGTACACGCTAAGCGCTAGCCATAGCATTATAACAATTGGTGTACCTACTACTTTCAGATTGTTCGAGTTAGACCAGTTTCGGGGCAGATGTACCATAAATGATGTGCTGGATGAATTGTTTGAAGATGAAGAAGGTGGTGGTGATCTTCTGATACTAGAATCGATCTTCATAAACAGCATTTTGGTAAATGTACAGCTTCACTTCTAACGCTTATTGATGAGTTTGCTAACGAAAAAAAGAAAATGCCATATCATTTTTATTTTCATAATCTTTTTACCAGCTTGAACCTCCGGAACTACTTTAGACAGCAAGGGTATGGAGCTACAGGTATGGTGCGGGAAAACCGCCTGCAGAGATGTCATAAGTTGACCTAAAAATAAACTGATGAAGAAAAATCAAAGAGGGTATTATGGATCTGCGATTAGCAAAGAAGGTGGTGCTATTGTAGTAAAATGGATGGATAATTCTAAAGCAACTATCCAAGTACCACGGCCATTTCTTTTAGGAGAATATAATAAATATATTATATGGGCGGATTGGATAGCATGGACGAAAATATAGATATGTATAGGAAACATATCAGAGGAAAGAAGTCCCTATTTACGTGGATGCTGGATGCACGTGTGCACAATGCGTGGCACCTTCAGAAAAAATATGTAAGATACCACAGCTGGAGTTTCGAAGAGAAATTGTGCTCACCTACCTAAAAACTTACGTAGTAGGCGCTAAAGGTCCAGTAAGACCATCTACGTCAAAACCACCTGATACAGTGCGATTTGATGGCATATACCATTACGTGCGAAAGAGTAAAAAAAATAAAGATGCGTGGGCCCGCACTGCAAATTAAAGACGTCAGCTGTAAGAACAGAATGCATGAAGTGCGATGTCACCCTATATGTTCCATGATTGCATTATATCACAATAAATAATTCCCATAACATGCTTTTGTTACTACCTACTAAATAGTTCAAAGAAAATTTAGTATCTCGTCTTTTTAGGTATTGCTTAGCGTGTCCATATATATGGACACGTGTGTTTTCTTTCTTCCTTCCAAATTAAATAAAACAAAAATATAAATTTTACACGGTTAAAAACCTTCCATTAAACAATATTCAATGTTCGAAATATAAAAAAATCGAAAATAAAATAATTCGGGCATTACTGGGTTAAGGAAGGTGTACCTACGCACTTTTTTTTGAAGGTACCCATATCGTGCAGCGTGTTTTTCTGAGGTTTTAGTATATGATATGTTGGTGAATACTTATCTGGAACCTTTTTTTAAAAATAGAAATGCCTTTAAATTAGTATTACAACTAATTCAGTTAATGATATTTCATTACATTTCTCGCCCTGTGTAAACAAATTTGTAACAATTCTGGTGAAATGTAATGACTTTAAATGCAATTTTGTGACCTATCCAAGGCGTTCAATTGTGTTGAAAACGAAACATTGGTCGGAAAACTTCACCATTACGGTATTAGAAATAAAGCATTGGACTGAATGACATCCTATTTAAATTGTAGACTACAAAAGGTGGATGTCAATGGAAAGCGGGCCTCTGGATCAATAGTTGAAATGGGGGTTCCATAGGGTTCGATTTTAGGACCTTTTCTATTCCTTATTTATATAAATGATCTCCCTTAAATTGCAAAGGATAAATATCAAATTGTGTTGTTTCCTGATGATACATCACTCATGTTTAAAATACACCGTTGCTTACCAAATTTTGATGTTGTTAACAGTGCCTTAACTAAAGTTGTACATTGGTTTGAAGCTAATAACTTATTTCGAAATGGTAATAAAACGAAGTGCATTAAATTTACTTTATCTAATGTTAAACAAGAGTCAATCGATATACAGCTTAAAAACGAGAAATTAGATATAGTTGGTACCGCTGTTTTTCTTGGAGTAACAATAGATGCCAAACTCCAACAGGGCCCTCATATAGAAAACTTATCGAGTAGACTTAGTTCTGCTGCATACGCATTAAAAAAGATTCGTTCCTTAACAGACATTGAAACTGCAAGATTGTTTTATTTTAGTAACTTTCACAGCATTGTTTATGGTATATTATTATGGGATACTGCTACTAATATTTATACTATTTTTGTGCTGCAGAAAAGAGCTATTCGGGCAATTTATGGTATGGGACCAAGAGAGTCGCTTAGATCTAAATTTAAAGATTTTAAAATGATGACTGTTTCTAATCAATATATATAGATATATAGAAAATATTGTATTTATGTTAATAAAAATGGCAATCAATTTTTAAAGGTATATGAAAAATATAATATTAATACTAGAAACAGTATCCTATACATCCTTCAACAAGTTTAAAGCCTATATTAAACATTAACTTATAGAAAAATCGAATTACAATTAAAAGGATTATTTAGATGATAAAAAAGCTTGGGTATGAATTGCCCTTAAAGATTTGAGCTTTAATTACCCTTAATTAAATATAATAATATTTATAATTTTGAATTAATACACTATAAGCAAAATGGTCAAATTCTAAGTGTTTAGTGAGTATTTTTGAATATATTGTAGAAGAACATTTTTTTTTGTTATTTGTTTGAGTTCTGGTGACAGTTTTCATCATGCTCGCTTAAATGTCACTTCTTCTGGCGGCGATGTGTCGTTAACTCGTTACCTTCCCTAAAATATGGTCGAGGGAGGCGATGGCTGGCCCGTGCGTCATGCTCGTTAACGGGTTCTACTTGTGGTGGCAGGATGATCCTGTTGCCGGCTCGGCTTCAGATTCTTAAAAGTTTTTAGATATTATATATTCATTTTTTTATATATAGTCCCTTATAAAATGTTCACAGAATATCTTTATTTATGTGTGTGGATGATGCAGCTACTGTACCTACTCAATAACTTTTGTTTTGTATTAATTTTCATTTACTTTTTTGACTTACTCGTGTAAGGCATTGACTATTTGAGTATGTTTGTTGCATCACTTTACATATTATATTGTAATTGAAATGATTTGTTAAGCAATGAAAATGTAATCTTGATTTAAAAGAGTGGCAATGAGTTTCTTGCTACTTGTTCTCATTAGCTCAACCCTTTACGAAGTAGCTTCAATAGGAGAAAATTTTTTTTTCATTTGACATTCAAAATGACATTCATCGAATTTGAATAGACAATTCATTAAATTTAATTACATTTTGTGATTTATAAAATAATTGACCAAAAGCAACAACTTATGAGTATTTTCTGGTGCCAAAAATGCTTCGAAAAGTGCACTAGACAAAGTATTTTTTCTAGTTTCAAGAGACTCACCTATCCGAGCAACGTGTTGTAAACAGTAACTAATTGTCCGCGTGCAACGCAGAGCTGCTCGAATTGTCGGGGACGCAGTGCTCTGTGAACTGCTAGATAACATGGCATTACGTAGAGACGTCGCTTCATTGTGTGTTTTCTACCGCATTTATCATGGGGAGTGTTCCGAAGAGCTGTTTGACTGTGGCACATTCGTGTGGAGTTCCTCCACAGTGCGGTTTTCAAGGAACTTTCTTCCACCTACAACCAAGCTGTCCAATGAGCTTCCTTCTGCGGTGTTTGCAGGACGATACGACATCGGTTCCTTCAAAAAAAAAAACGCGTACACTTTTTTAAGGGTCCGGCAACGCTCTTGCGATTCCTCTGGTATTGCAGGAGAATGTGGGTGGCGGTGATCACTTAACATCAGATGACCCGTACGCCGTTTCCTCCCTTCCGTGCAAAAAAATCAATGAGAAGAGATAAAGTTAAGATAAGATTAGATCATTTATTTGTAGTCATGGGTATACATAGATGTTTCAAATCACAATAAAAGTTCTCCATTCCTTGCCCGCATGCTGTGGCGTACAAATAGTAATGAATAACAAGTCAAACAAATATATTTATACACAATGACAGTTAATTGATATACATATCAATAATTGAATATTTTGAAATAACATATAACAAGTGAAATTTTTATATTGACACACTTTTTACACAAATTATGTTGCCCCAAGTAGCATATATAGCCTGTGTTATGGGTTACAAGACAATGATATATTTAATACAATATACTTACTTAAACATACATAAATTCATATAAACATACATAAATACATTTAAACATCCATGACTCGGAAACAAACATCCATATTCATCATATAAATGCTTGCACCTACCGGGATTCGAACCCGGAACCTCTAGCTTTGTAGGTAGGATCGCTAACCACTCGCCTATACAGGTCGTCTAAAGTCCGAAATTGGTAAAAAGAAATTAAATTAAGTAAAATGATATTTAAAAAAATGTTAATTGAGTGTTGTATCTGAAAAGAAGTCTTTTATGGAATAGTACGATTTTGTCACTAGCACATTAAATAGTTTCTTTTTAAAACACGTCAACTTAAGTTCTGTGATAGTTGTAGGTATCTTGTTAAATATTCTCGTCGCCATTTCAAGAACACTATTGTTGCCGTAACGTAAGTTGGATACAACAAATCCATGATACGCTGTCAGAACAGTTTGTCTATTAGCGACTTTTAAAAGCTCATGTAGTGCGTACGAGAATTTACTCATTTTCTTACTAAGTTCTATTGCATGTGCCTTCCAATTTAATTTACTGTCAATGTTAAGTCGTAAAAATTTTGTTGTTTCGACACTTTCTACAACACAGTCATTATATGTGACGTTAATTTTTTGAGGTCGAGGCCCGCTGAGTTTCTTGCGCCCATTCTTCTCAGGTCTGAGGCGATCTCTTTTGAATGGGTGGTAGATTTTGACGTTCAATAAGTGATTTTAAATCCTATTTTGAATAAAAATATTTGAATTTGAGGTGTGATTTTTGGTTCTCGCAAACGAAAGATCATAACTTTAGTTTTCTGTAGGTTTGCTTGCAAATTATTCAAGATAAGCCAGTGTAGTGTCCTTGGTAGAGCATCATTTATATTTACTTCGAGTTGTTGCAGGCTGTCACCTTTAATAACTATAGTACTGTCATCTGCAAATAAGATCGTAGGATATGGCATATTTGAGGGCAAGTCGTTTATATATAACAAAAACAATAAGGGGCCTAGCACGCTTCCTTGGGGTACACCGTATGTAATTTCACGTTCTCGAGAACTACTAGTTTTTTCCATTTTACTACGTGGGCTTAGCTTAGTAATGTGCGTTATCTGTTTCCTGTTGGCAAGGTATGTTTGTATTAGACTGTGGACGTTCCCACGTAGTCCATATTGTTCCAGTTTTTTTTAACAGTATTGCATGATCAACAAAATCAAATGCCTTTGTCATGTCCTTATATAGTGCACAAACTGGCATTCGTTTATCTATATTTGTGACCACGTGTTTCATAAATCATAAATGGCCATTTTTGTGGTGTAGTTTTTTCGAAACCCTTTTTGTTGTGGAACAAGAACTTTGTTCTTTTCTAAAAATGAGTATATTGACTGATAAATGATTTTGTCAAATATTTTTGACATGATTAAAGTTAGGGCAATTGGTCGATAGTTTCTTAAATCGTCTTTTTTGCCTTTTTTGTGTAAAGGTTTAATTATAATTGGTTTAAGTTTATCAGGATATATGCCATTGATGATGCTGATATTAATTATATGGCTAATATGAGGTGCAATTGCTGATGCTACATGTTTTAAGACTATTGTACTAAATCCATCATAACCAACACTTTTTTTGTTTTTTCGGTTCTCTATAATTTTTTGAATATCGGAAAGAATCGTAGGTGGTAAAAACATCGATTGATTAATTTTTGGTATTTTAGATAAAATAAAGCTTTCTGTAGTTCCACTAGTTTTTGTCTTAATACGTTGGATCTGATCTATGAAGAAATCGTTAAAGTTATTAGCAGGTTGTTTGGAAGATTTTATAATCTTTAATAACCTGTAATATATTCTCTTTAGGCAAATTTTGTTTTGTTTTATTGATAACTTGCCATGAGGCTTTACTTTTGTTTTTTGTACCTAAAATAAATTGATTGTTTTGGGCTTTCTGTGTCAGTTTTATTATTTTTTTAAGTCTTTTTGAATAATTTGTGAGGATCTTTTTGTTTTCCTTTGTTCTATTTAATCTGTATCTCCATAGAATATCTCTTTTTCTTTTACTACAAGCTTTAATTCCTGTTGTTATCCATTTTGGTTTATTGCGGGTTTTAATTGTAATTGTTTTTGTCGGAAAACAAAGATCGTAGTATAGCTTGAATGTTTCATAAAATGAGTCCTAAGCTGTATTTGGGTCATTAGTTTCATATATATCAAAAGTAATATTATTCAGACAAGATATGAATTTATTTAGGTTTTCTTTGTGATAGTCTCGGATAGTTCTTCGCCAAAACTTTAAACTGCGGGTTCTACGCACTGGATATTTAACTAGTTGCGCGGTGTGATCGGAAAGATCCCAGTCTATAACCTCACTTTTACCAGATTTGGTCTTGCCATGAGCAATGTTGTCGATACATGATCCTGACTTTGGTCTTGTGCATTCTTTTATCTGTAGTTTTAAATTATATTGAGCACGAAAATTTTCAAGATCTAATGATGTTTTATCATTTTTTAGCATATCAATATTGAAATCACCACACATCACAAGTCCCTTCTTAGTATTTTTTAATAAGTTATACATAATTCTGTCAAGCGTTTCGTAAAATATATCTAATTCTTGTTTTCTATTACAAGGAACTCTATAAATGCATAGAATAATCGTGTCATGATTAATTAAGTCAATAGCGCAACATTCAATAATATTTGTTACGGATACTTGTGCCGGAAAATTTATTTCTTTGTATGGAGTTTTATTTTTGACTAATATGCATGCTCCTCCTCTTCTTTGTTTTCTTGAAAATGTTGCAGCAACGTGATAGTTGTAACATATGTAAAATATGTTCATGTCCAGAGAGCATGTTATGCTCTGTGATTTAAACTATATCAACATCCACTTTTTTAGTGTATAGTTCCTCTCTTGCTTATATTGTTGTGGTATATGAGTATATCCATCAACTTGCTTATATTGTTGTGGTATATACTCAAGGTACCAATTTTAAAGTAAGTTTAATGAATATGTAATGTTTTATTTAGTTTACTCATAATTTTATTATTTTAACTTTAAAAAAGCAAACTTAAAACAGAACCTTAACATTGATATGATTATCATCTCATTGAGATCTTTAATAACAGAAAAAAGCAATGGATATTGTAATTCCAATTAAATTATATATTCAGCATTTATAAATTATATTTAGTTTAACAAATTAATGTGAGAAAATATGAATTGAAAAAACTTATGAATTAAATTTATTATCACATAATTACCTTGCTTGCTCTTAAATTCAGCGGAAATAAAATCTGGGTTTGAAACACAAAACGCGTTATCAAATACATAGAATCATAATCGCGTTGGAAGATTATCTGATTGCCCTTTTAACAAATCCACTTCAGTCATTGTAAATAATAATTATACAGATCATTCAATAATAAGAAACCAACATAAAATGTATTAAATCTCTAATTACCGAAAATAATATCTAGGAACCAGTGATTATGTTTATATAGACTTTGACGTCACACTTCGCTTCAACCAATAGTATTGCGATTTAATGTTTTATGTATTATTTATTGAATGTTTGTTTAGAAAAATCTACCATAATTATTGAGCATTTTGAAGATTCTTTTGGCAGAGAATTTTGTTGTTTAAGTACCTGCCTTCTTTATTTCAATATTGTTAAACTTTATTTATTTAAAATGCTTTCACTCATGGGTTGTCGGAGTTGGTACCGACTAATTTCAGACCATTCGGAAGCCCTTCCTCAGGGTGGTTGTAGTGGGTTCCTGGTGACATCACATATGTTGCTGATTTGTGCTCGCAGTACGCGGGTTGTCATTGTGGGGTCGCCGGATGATGGTGACGAGCACAGTCTAGTGATACTAGTACCCACACCTATAAACCGTGACGAAAGCTGTTTTGAATAAATAAAGTAAGTAACGTCTCACGAAAGTTTTAATAATTTATTATTTTCTTATAAGGAGGTAGTGGAAATGAAATAGCTGGTAAAAATTACATATATTACAAGAAAACAAAATTTAATAAAATGCACAGTATTTGTATTTAAAAATTTAACAATCTGTATACAAGGTATTTCTCAAATTTGGGTATAGACAAATCAGATTGATACTTTTAATAAAGCCAGCAACAATATTATCAGACCATACATATCCTTATTTTAAATTAACCTATTAAAACAAAAATTAGATTGTGTCATTTTTTGCCCGATTTTTTTATTCCACCTTGAACAATCGGACCTTTTTGTGTAGCTTTGGCTTTTGCATCCTGAAAAAAAAAATAAGCATTTAAACAATTGTTTTTTTTTATATTATTTCTTTCTGTTAATGGGAAAGGCAAAGGGCAGTATAAAACAATATAGTTTTCTCCTCTCAAAAACGGTTTTTGCTGCGAGTTTTGACATTTTTTTTAAATTTGTTTAAATATGAGTCAGCATTAAAAAATATATACAACTTCAATTTTCATCCATCTACAATCAACAGTTACTTTTGTATCGCGATTTTAATATCGGCAATACAACGTTTGCTGGGTCAGCTAGTTATTATATATTTTAGACAATTCACTGTAAGTATAGGTAGCCCTATTGCAGTAGTGCCATTTTTTTATCATTTTATGTCAACAGTCTTTATAGCCTATGATAAAAAAGCCTTCAATCTTCTTTGTATAATTCAATACCTGCTGAAGTTCCTCATCCAACTTTCTTAAAATGTCTCCTCTCCCAAGTTTTCACACTTTTTGTAAATATTTAGTGTAAATATATTAAAAAGAATAAGATTAAGTTGTAAATATCACTAAGTACTCATATTTAACACTAGCTGACCCGGAAAATGTTGTTTTGCCATATAAATTGTATTTATCTTTTCCTTGCTAGTTGATAAGAGATGGCGCTAGTTGTATTCATTAGTAACAATCACACTTCTTTTATATTTTGTAAAATTCACACTATAGTTTTATTAATTATAGCCTATTTGTTATTCTGGTGTGTAAGCTATATTATTGTAAAGTTTCATCAAAATCTATTCAGTATACAAACTTTCACATTTATAATATTAGTTTGATTTTAAGTAATTATATTTGTGTATGTCCTTTATAATCCAACAGCATTTGTTTCCACCATTAAATTTAGAAAACAAATACTCCAAGCCTGGGGTCTACTTTAAAGGGACATTCACTAACTTGTGGTATACCTTTCACAGAGGCCACACTAGGAAGATTTTTTTTATGATAGTTAGGGACAAGACGAGCAGGACGTTCAGCTGATTGTAATTCATACGCCATGCCCATTACAATTCAGTGCCGCTCAGGATTCTCAAAAAACCCAAACATTCTGAGCGGCACTACAATTGCGCTCGTCACCTTGACACATAAGATGTTAAGCCTCATTTGCCCAGTAATTTCACTAGCTACAGCGCCCTTCAGAACAAACACAGTAATGCTTACACGTTACTGCTTCATGGCAGAAATAGGCGCCGTTGTGGTACCCATGATCTAGCCGGCTTCCTGTGCAAAGGAGCCTCCCACTGGTATATAATATATATGTATATTATAGAACAAAAAAAAAATTAGTAAGAAGTGTTAAATTTGAAAACAAAATTTATGAACAATGAGGGACTCGAACTCACTACCTCTTGTGTTCCGCACAAGAGATCTGCCACTGAGCCAACCGTTCTTGTGACATAACATTCACTTTAACTTACTTAACATTAATTTGTGTAATAATTAATCCCAAAAGTGAGGGTTATCACTTCGCATAACAAAATGGTTTAGAAAGAAGAGACTGAAAAGGCTGAAGTTATTAATTGTACACCCCTCAATTAAAAATTTAATATACCTGTAATGCCTTTTGCTGTTCTTTGAGTTTTTGTTTTAGTGCCACATCATCTTCATCTAAATCTTTTGAGGCCTTCTTGGGTGCCTTCAGTGGTTTTTTCTTTCCACCTTCACGGCCAGACATCTTTAAAATATTTAAGAAATATTAATTTTAAAAGACCAATCAAAGCAAATTTATAGTTGACCTAGATGTGTTAATCTCAATTGTTTGAACGATGTGCACTGATTGATGATGAAATAGTTTCACATCCACCATAACAAGATTACAACTTCGTAATACAGTTACATCAATAGAATGCATAATGGCTGTAAAAGTTTCATTATAATGTGTTTTATATGCAATTCCAGAATACTGCTCAACACATGATGAATGTTAAAAAGTGTTTAGACATCTAACATGTGATTGACCCCACACTGCAATAGCGGGATACCAGTGAAAGTAATAAAAATAGATTGGGTTTGCAATTGGTTACTATCTCTCCCAACTTGTGTTTCATGAGACAGATTTGAATATAGAAGTTATAATATACAAAAAATTAATTATTAGCATATTTTTTTTATGGAAAAGGAGGACAAACTAGTGTACAGATCACCCTGTGTTAAGAGATCACCTCCACACATATTATATGAAAAATATTTAATAAATAATGATGAATAAATATTTACTCTGGCCCTAAATACAGTTACAATTAAAAATAAACACAATATTACATTTGAATTTGGAATCTATCATTTTCATATGATTGTTCATTTAGTTTTCTCATTTTGTCGCCAAAACATTGTACAATATTTTGCGATATAAAAATGGAGTGGGGTGATAAAGAGAACCGAATTGCTGTGATTGCATTACACAAAGTAGGTATGGAGCCAAATGCAACTCTCCATATGCTTGGTATTAGTGATATTTGTGTATGGGGCTATTAATAGGTACAATGAGACCTCTATTTGTGACAGACAAAGATCTGGCTGTCCATGTAGTGTTCCTACCAAAGTCAGGGTCAAAGCAGTAAGGGTAAGAATTCGAAGAAATCCTGTCCGAAAGCAAAAGATTTTATCTCGGGATATAAAAATAACAATTAGTACCAAGTCACATAGTTTAGACGACAATGACTTAGGATTTGCAGCCTATACATAGATGTACTGGTCATTTCTTAACTGATAAATTAAAATAAGAATAGGGTGGTAAGATCAAAACAACTACTGAAGCGGTACGTAGAGGTCACAGAAAAATTTGTTTACGGATGAGAAATTTTTTACAAACAACATAACTATATTTATGTTCAAAGCTTTATGGAAGCTTCCCAACTAGTCGACAGAGTACAACATGATCACTATCCAACTTCAGAGATGGTTTTGTGGGGTATTAGTTATGAAGGAGTGACTTCGAGTAATAATTTTGTGAAAAAGGTATCAAAACTGAATCAAGATACCATTCTTGAGAGGGTAGTGAAGCCCCATAACAACATCATATGCAATAACCAAGAATGGTCCTTCCAGCAAGACTTGGCGCGGGTCATAAAGCTCGGTCTACGCAGTGTTGGTTAAAATATAATTATTTTAATAATTATAATTATTATGAAATAAAAAAAAATCAAAACCAATAACGGATTAGCAAGTCTTATTATTTTGTTTGATTACCTACATGAAATCAGTTTAACATTGCTCTAGTTATTTTGATTGTATGTTCATAATAGTTATCAAGATAATGTAGCATTCCGCGTAAACGGCATACAATAGTCAATAATGTACACAGCTCTGAAAGAATGCAGGTTTTTACGGAGCATGGACAAGTTATAATAATAATTGTAATTCTAACCTAAGATGGTGCCAATAATCTTAGTTCTCAATAATTTGGATTAAGGTAACTATAATTTTTACTTACGGTTTTAATCGTTGGAAGATGAATTAGTTGAGATAAACAAAAAATAAAATATAAGACTCAAATTCAGATATCGTGCTGTTCAGAAAAACTAATTTTCAATTTTGACTTTTGTTAATTGTTTGCAATTTGCATTTCGCAATTCGCACGTACCTATCAGTGTTCCCAACTCTCAAAAATTTATCTCCCTAAAGCCCCGATCAAAAACCCCTAAAATTAAATAAATAATAAAAATTGTACGGAATTTTTAGAAATTCCCCATAGATTTTTTTTATTATTTATAAAATAATAAATTAAATATTTTTAAATAAAAAATACTTTAAAATAATAAAATATCATTAAACAAACAATAAATTTTAAGCAATCAATAAAAAATTTCATTCAGTAATATCATTTTTTTATCAATTAAATAAAGCTAAATTAGATTATCCTAGGGCCTATATTATTACTCCTTTACTTGCTTAATTTGAAATAAAAAAAATATATTTGAAGTAATAAAAATCCCTAAAAATATAACACCCCTAAAAAAATCCCATCCCACATTTTTTCCCCCTAAATTTGGGGGAAAACCCCTAAGTTGGGAACCGTGGTACCTATTAAAAACATTCTGAGTCGTTGACGTTATCTTTTTTGACAGTTGATATATTTTTACTATTTTTGTGTGGCCATGGATGCTAGTGTCAGCCGATTTGACAGTTGACAATAATTATTACTAAGAACGTAGTAGCTATTTTTTATATTTATGTATTTATAGCGTTGATTATTAATAGGTCTAGATAGAGACTCTTGCTGATAGTCAACCGATTAAAAAATTTACGATACAGTTATATTGAGCTAAGTCTAAGAGACAAAATTAGTAACATTACATTAAGAAAGAAAACCAAAGCAAAAGATGTAGCCTTTAAATCTGTTCTAGGTTTAAAATATAACTGTATAATTTTAAATAATGCTGATTTAGATCTCTTCAACGACAATTTAGCGGATCTCAAACGAAAATTACTTGCAATTGCTTAATATTGTCCTAAGATTTTCTTGTATATATTCATAAATTGTTAATTTCAATCATATTTTGTAATAAGTTTAATTTAATTTACTAGTATTTTGTTTTAATTTTTAAGTCTTGTTTTTGCCTATTGTAAATATCTATTATGAAATGTTGTGAATGCCTTTATGTAATAGATATACTAGACAATATAGAATCTTAATATTGTAAGCAAATGTCATGTAAACCTATTGTTGGTGTTCCAATAAATAAATAAATAAATGGAAACAAAAGACGAATGATGGTCCAAAGTACTAATAAAGATGAAAGGTGGTCCAAAGTAGTAATGAACTGGTACCCTATAAATAGGAAACAAAATCCAGGCAGGCAATAAGAGATGCGGACAAGAATTGAAAGAGATAGAGGAACGAGTGGAAATAAATGGCGGAGGCTTTTACCACTGAAGGCGTCCTCATATCGAAAATAATGACTAACAAAATATTTAAAACAGGGAAACATTAACACATAATAATAAATACAATTTATAAGTACCTAAATGTATAGATGTAAGGAAATAAAGCTTAAAATAAAACAAAACAGCTGGTATTCATAGGAGCTGACAGCGGCTATTTCAAGTATATATTAAAAGTATAGTGATAGATTATTATAATATAATCACAACTAGCTGACCCGGTGAACTTCGTATCACCTATGTCGTTGTTTCCAACTTTTGATTCGTGATGACTGGTTGCACTATTGTACGTTTAAAATGTTTAGTTATTTACTGAAACTTGTTATGGATAAAATATTCAAAATATTTCGAGTGTTTTATAAATATAAATAATACATTCATTCAAACATTTAATGTTTTTTAGTTATAGAAAAATATATTTATTTAATTTAAACCTTCTTTATAAACTATTTTTGTGGTTTCGTTTTTTGGAGCATAAATAAATAGAGAAGATGGTTTCCTTACACGCAAACATGCCACATACAGCTCCAATAATCGGCTTTGCGATTTGTTTATGGTCATTGTGAAAGTCAGGCGAACAGAGAACTGTAGTCCCTTGAACTCGAACAGCAAGTCTGTTGGGATAATCGGGTTGCCAATGTCTAGCAATTATTTTGAAAACGCATCTGCATTTTGATATTGTTGTAAAAGTACACGCATATTAGCTGTCAATCTAAGTGTCTTCACATATCGCCACAACTTAGATGATTTCTAACACGCGTTTAGTTCATGAGCTGCAGTTGATCATGAAATAACCGTAAGAGTCTGACGGAAATCACCGGGCAACATCATCATTATTTTTTATGAAAATAAGTGACGAGACGAGCAGGACATTCAGCTAATGGTAATTGATACGCCATACCCATTACAATGCAGTGCCGCTCAGGATTCTTGAAAATCCCAAAAATTCTGAGCGGCACTACAATTGCGCTCGTCACCTTGAGACAAAAGATGTTAAGTCTCATTTGCCCAGTAATTACGCGCCGTTGTGGTACCCATAATCTAGCTGGCTCCCTGTGCAAAGGAGCGTCCCACTGGTAACATAGCTCCATAGAAGATCTTTCAAAGTTCTACCAAGCGTGTATCTACTGATCTCTTGTGGGCCATCGTGAATTGATCCGAAATAATCAGCTGACACACCTGTAAAATGTTTGCCATTGCGCTATTTTTAGCGATGTTGCAACTTGGTGTCTCGTTGATTTGCATGTTTAACGCAACTTCAACGCAGAAAGTGTGGTTCTTTCCCCTTCCAACGAATTCGTTGCAATTCCAGATGATGCCAACGCTAGGGCAATGTTATTCGGCAATCGGATCGTTGCCAAAAGCTGAAATATCAAAAAAGTTTTCCCAGTTCCTCCAGGAGCATCTAAGTAATAAATTCCACCAGTTCCATTGACAGCTTCTATCAAAGAGTCATATGCAATCTTCTGTTGTTGATTCAATTTCGGAACATTTGTGCGAACGACTTCAGCTAGTGCTTGTGCATCATATTGGCGTTCTTTTTGCAACTCATGATTATGGGTATATACGAAAGCACTTTATTTGAGATCATTAAACATACCCAATGACGTTCTATACATATGGTCATATTATTCGCAGTCTGACAACGGAACGGCAAAAGTGTGCATCTAAGCACACTTTTCTCGTCTTGTGTCATCTGTGTGTCAATCAACAAGCCTAAGTGTGCTATAAAAAGTGCTTAAATAATACATTAAACACTAAAAAAAGATGTTGTGACTTATCATTGGTAAAGTTATTTTATTTATACAAGATTGATATGCAAAAAGCGGAAGTAATTTAATAAAACGAATATTTTTTTCATTAAATATGGTACAATATTATTGACAAGCCCCAGACAAGACCCGCTTGTCAGAATGGGACGGATGAAAGGACATAGTAAGAAAGGAAAACTATAGAGTCGCTCTTTTTAACCGACTTCAAAAAAGGAGGAGGTTCTCAATTCGTCGGTATGCTTTTTATGTTTGTTACCTAAGAATTTTCGACTGGGTGAACCGATCTTGATAATTCTTTTTAACCGACTCAAAAGGTTCTCAATTCGTTGGTATGTTTTTTTATGTTTGTTACCTCAGTCAGAACTTTCAACTGGGTGAACCGATTTTGATAATTATTTATAATTTGAAAGCTGGTGCTTCCCGTGTGGTCCCATAGCAATTTGGTCCAGATCTGACTATGGTAACTACGAGAAAACCATAAGTCTTAAATTTACTATAAGTATGTGCGCAACAAATTTACGAATAACTCAATATTGCACCGGCCGATTTCAAAAATTATTTTTTATTGGAAAGGATATACTTCAAATGTAGTTTGGTTAGGTTCTGTTTATCAGATCCATAATAAAGTAACGAAAGCCTATAATTATTATACTAGGCCGAAACTTTTGTATGCTATGCGGATATTTGAGTCACCTACCGTAACTGCGTTATGGTCAAGTAAGTGTCGTAGTCGAATATGATGAAGATTAATGGAACTCCTTAACGACTTGCAGTAAGGGTGCGATAGTTGGCAGAATTTGTGTCTGTAATAAAATTGCAATGCGCTTACGTTCATTGCTGCATTACAAAATTTAGTAGATCTACACAAATTTTAGACAAATTATAAGTTTGTGTAGTTAAGATTCACAAAAAATCTAAGAATAAAAAAAATTAACACCGACTTCAAAAACACTATTCCAAAACAATGGATATAATGTGCCCTAAAAATTATAAAATAATTATGTATTTTTATACAATCTATCATATATCAATCACCTTATCACGGAAGTATCGTTACCTAGTGATAATTGATACTTATTTACATCGTAAATATGTAAAAGCTTATATTTTTCAGCTTTCGCGTACACGAGATAATGAAAGAGAATTGGTGCCAGTTGGTAGCAAGTGGGAGATGTGAAGAAATTTACAAACCAAATAAGCATTTATATTTCACCATTAAAGTTTTGAGTTTTTTGGATTTAACCACATTTAAAATTTGAGAAAAGCTGTCATACAAAATATATATGTTGATGTCCGCATACACATATACCAAAAAATACCCTGAAAAAGATATCTTAGTCTAAAAGACAAATTTTATTTAATTCAAGGAACTTAACATTTAAATAACCAGTTTAACTAATTATTATATGTAAATATAAATATTATATTTGAGTAGTTTCTCTCATCGAAGGCTACCTTAACTTATTAAATCCAAATCCCTTTAGAACGTAAAGACGTAAAAAATATAAACACAAGACAACAAATAAACGTACAAACTTTTCCCTTTATAATATGAGTGTGGTTTTTGATTAAAAACGTAAAAAACCTCCGACTGAACAGAATTTGATCGGGACAGACTGACGAACGTTAAACTTACAGCAACCCTCTTACTCACTCAACTTACTCCACTGATGTCACTGTCCAAATCGGGTTTTAAATTCAAAATACGCAGCTGAAACTGAAATAGTGTTTACATTGCTGCCTCTTGACCAATAAAATTTTAAAAACCTGGTGTAAACGCAGAAATGTATAGATATAGCAGTCGAAGCTTATTATGGTGTCATTTGTGGCATGTGCCATATTTGGGCTTTGATTTTGTATGAAGTGCATTGTCTATATGTATAGAACGTCATTGAACATTCCTAATTTGTCTTCTATCATAATTAGCGCCTCATTGTAAACTTAAAATATATATATATATATATATATATATATATATATATTTCAGTTTTTTTTTATTTATTTTTTTTTAATTTTAAAACCATTCTTGAACCATAACGAACGAAACAAAAAATATCAAAATCGGTCAAGCCGTTTTTGAGTCTTAGCGAGACTAACGCACAGCAATACATTTTCATATAATCTATAACCCCCTAATTCATAATGATCCACTAACTTTAAATAGCCGCTTAGGAGTGTTTTACTCATTCTGACTTAGGTCAATAGAAAAAGACAGAATTAAGAATTAGCAATGCTTTAAGTTAGCAGTCTATTATGAATAAGGGGATTAATGTTAACGTCTTACGTATGTGAAAAAACACTCAAAAATATTTAAAAATGTATGCTCTATTGCAAAAACAATGCATAGTTATTAGACAAATAATTAAAATAGCATCAAATAAATTAAATAAAGATGACTATAACTGGAAATCTGGAAGAGTGAAAGACCGCAAATTTGAATATAATCTATGATAATATCTGCATATCTATATATATATATATATATATCTATCTGCCAGTATTCTTGGTACGCTTCCACGTAATGATAGTTTTAATTTTATGTAGTCGTAGTATTGTAAATATAGTTATAAGATTTGTTTTGATTAAATAAGCAATTATCTATGATAATATAATATTATATTGTGTTTATAGATTATAATAAAAGTGTGCAAAATTTTCGGAAAAATACAGAAAATAAGAACTTTGAGGAGATTTTAAAAAGATAACATCATAGCCAACCTCGCGGTTTTGTGTCACGTTTCTATAACATGATGAAACTTTTCTATTGGGTCTATGTTTTATAATTATTATAGCATAAACAATTAATGCTGATCTGGCAAGCGTTATTTAGCCATATAAAACTAGTATCCCGCGACTGCTTATTGTATGAATTGCCATATGTAATGAAATGTCATTGACTGAAAACCTGCTCTGAAAGACTGCAGCGCCTTACGGTATTATTCATGTTAATATTCTAAGTATTATTCCGATCTTTCGATACACAATGAATCCCCTTTATTTAAAATTATTTTTTAACATTTTACCTATGTGTAAGTTTGACCGCTGACCTCTACTTTAAACTACTGACAGCCATCAGTCGGCTGTCAAAGTGCTTTTGTGCCTGTTTGATATTCGCCATTTTGGTAATGTAGCGAGAGTCTGCGGTAGTAAAACTATTGAAGACAAATTCAAACTATTGGCAAACTATTTACAAAACAATTGTGTACCTTATTACGTTGATTCCTGAAGTATATATAACAGGGAAAAACGATCGAAATTAATTCAAAATACAAAAATACTTCAGGGTATTGTACGTTCCTTTGCATATTACTTCAAAATTAGTTCTATAGACGCTCGCGAGTGGCGCTTCAAAAAGGCACAAAAAATTTCCTGTCCAACATATGAAATAGCCTGTCCAGTGTTATATGTACAGGTTGGTGAAGTTTGACATTCATTTTATTGAAATATTTTACCACAGAGTGGGTAAGGATACAAACGTAAGTTTCACTTAATTACAAAATATTTATAGATTCTTCGGTATTATTTACACTTACCATAGTCGAGACCAAGTCGCGCACATAATGTGGAAGTATGAATAGTGATATCTAGTGTTTCTGTAAATCCGAGGTAGTAGGTTTCTCTTTGAAGAGCCCTAGACCCTAGTTCGATGAATATTTCAGGGTTGTCACGCTTAAATAATTTTTACTTTTAAACCTAACAATAGAAATCAACGTACTAATAATAATAACTTAATAAACTTATTAAATTTACATTTATGTAAATGCTGTTAATTTTGTATATACGTACAATAATGGTAGAATATGTTTTTTTTTGTTGAAACAAGGTCTTAGCTTAATCTGTTGCTACGGTATGCTTCCACGAAGTGTTGAAATAATATTCCGCGTCCCATTCGGAACTGCGTTAGTTTAGGGCTATTTAAATTAAAATACAAGGAATATCTTATTAATGTCCAAAAATCAATTTAAAATATTTAAAAAAAATTGTTTGTTTTGTGTGGCAATGGCAAGTTTAAGGCAAGTTTAATTGTCTTTATTTGTTGTTAGTTTTAATTTTAGATCCGAGTTTCACTATTTTTTGTGCTTTGTGCTCATAGAGAATTAATAGTTTGTACACCTTCGTGTGACAGGACTGTGCGTTAGTAGCGCTCTCTGGGTTTCGACGGAAGACCAGCGTTGTGGATTCTTTCGAAACCACAACTATGCTGAGTTGGGGGCCCTTTGGCGTCATTAGATCATAATTAGATTAGTATAACTTTAAGAACTATTATGAGAATGTATAATGACGTCAATAAACATTTTTTTTTCTTTCTTTCACCATATAACAAGTAAAATTAGGAAAACTTCTGAGATGATGGTAATTTTCAATGATTTCATAAGTTTTATCTTTGTGATTGTATTAGAATCGGTGAACTCGGAGATGCAACGATAAAGAGCTGATATATACCTTTAATATTAAATGGTATTACTTACATCTGCTATTTTTATATGGCATAGAACTTCAATCAAGTTGGGAATCTATGGAGGCTTAAAGACTTGCCGACTTAAGGTTGTTGGGTTGTGGAGGAAGATATCTGATATATCATTAATTACACCTTCGCACGACACGACACAAATTAGGATATCAACCCCACGCACAACAAAGCAGTGGCATGAGCTTCCTTGTGCGGCGCGTTCACCTTCCTTATAGTCTGGCAACACTTCTGTGATTCCTCTGGTGTTGCAAGAGAATGTGGGCGGCGGTGATCACTTAACACCCGTACGCTCGCTTGACCTCCTTTTCCATAAAAAAAAATCTATTGAGGTGCTTTTTGCGAAAGATTACTCAAGGCTACCTACTAGAATAAGTCAGCCGGGCATGCTAATGCACCTAGTTTTACTAGGATGGAATGGGATACTGGGTGTACCAGATCGGAGTGAAACTCCATAATATGTGACCGGGGCTACACCTTATGGAGCTCAAAAACATGGACTTGAAGTATTGTCTTGCTCTATTGATAAGACCTAGTTTTTTTAACCTTCCGTAATCGGTAAGTGCCCCCGCGCCGCAGTATACCATAGATCGCTCGGGGCGAGTTTGGTGCTCGCGCAGCAGCTTGTCAATGCGTATTCTTTACGTGTATTAATAGATTGCTTATAATTATGATATGAGAGAATGTATAAGAAAGCTATTGAAACAAGCTATAAGACCATGTAAAATAAACAATCTTATAAACAAATTGAGGGCCAGAACTTGGTCAGGGCGTAGTGTGTCGTACGGCACTTTCGATTTTGGTGTATATGAAAGATCTAGTGCCTAAGGGCACTTTCCAATTTTGTAAGGAGGAAAGAGTTTCTCGAATTATTGAGACCCATTATAGCGATACTAGGCGAGGGACTAGGAGACTATTGACGAAGAGCAGGACAAATGGTTTGTTTGTGGCTAAACTCCAACTTTAGTCTTTTAGGCGTCAAACTGAACAGGCTTTGTTCTACCCCATACCGTACCTTTTGTCATGGCTGTCAGATGATACGTCCTTCCGGCAGTGGTCGATGATTTTCCGAGAGATATCTGCATCGCCCATGAATACGGCATCTCCAGTGCTATCATCAGGATAATAATGGAAGGGTTCAACAGATCATAAGTAGCCAGCGTTCAAGGGTTTGTAAGCTTAAACAAGAACTCCTTTAAAACCTTTACTGTACCTATGCTTCGCCTAGTTGGGAAACTGTTATTCCACTGACAAAACCTCTTGGGAAGCCCACAAGTTATAGCTCCAACTTTGATTCACAACACTTAATATAGTGTAATAATGCTTTTGTCCGATAGCCATTAGAATGTAGGATATTGCTGTACATGAATATTGTCTTGCATGGAATGAAAGTGTTTATTTATTAGCAACGCCATTTATTTATTAGTAATCAATTACTAATTACATTAAATATTATTCTAAATAAATCTAAATCTAAGTGTTATTGCAATTACAGCAAATTGCAAATATTATATACCTACACATAATTTTAAAATAATAAGATCTAATACCTCCTTACAAATACAATTATATAATCTATATATATAAAAATGAATTGCTGTTCGTTAGTCTTGCTAAAACTCGAGAACGGCTGGACCGATTTGGCAAATTTAGGTCTTGAATTATTTGTGGAAGTCCAGAGAAGGTTTAAAAGGTGAATAAATAGGAAAATGCTGCAAAATTAAATAAAAACAACAAATTTGTTTTTCCTTTGATGTGTCCATACATAATTTCTATGAGATAATTTACTGACGCACGGTTGGACAGTTCTGCTGTGAAACAATTTCATTACGACAGCAGGGTGCATATTTTACGAAGTAATTTTTGATGTTATGATATATTATTGACAAATACATATAAAATCATTATTTTATTTATTATATACAGAACAACGTCTGTCGGGTCAGCTAGTTAGTTTATATATGATTGACAGTGACAGGTGGACAGGGTGAAGATGTCTATAAAAGGCGATGTCTCCCTAGCGTCGACACATCTCGCTGAGATGGATCTTGAAATGATGGAAGGATGACCATGAAAAGGGGTGCACTTAGGGGTAGATATATGTATATTCGTTTAATGGTAAAAGTATTTATTCACTTAAGATACTAAATTAATCTATGACACTTGGTAAATAACTATAATTAATGGTTCTATCTGTGAGTACGCGGTTTTCTACTATTAATTGGTTAAAATGGTTACTCGGACCAGTCCTGTAATGGTTATAGACAAATGGTTAATGGTAACTAGGACCGGACCAATCAATGGTTACCCGCGTACTGCATCTCTACTATGCATTCGTAATAATGGTTAAAATGGTTACTCGGGCCGGTCCTGTAATGGTTAATGGTAACTAGGACCGGCCCGATCAATGGTCACCCGCGTACTCACAAATGTATCTCGCTCGGATACTCCATAGGGAGTGCCGCTTGCGCCTCTCTGAAGAAGATCGCCTTCGATGAAGGCTTAGAGGGCACTTGCCCAAAGCCAACCTCAGATGGTGTTTAGTGGACCTAGATTTTACGTGAGTCCCATATAACCAACGCAGACTTAGGCTGCGTTGGTATGCATGAGCATTCACCACCTCCCTCCCGTCGTTATTCCGGAGGGTAGCCCTTTCACTTGTTTGGGCACAAAAAAAAAGCATTGACACATTTCCGCTGCAACTGTTGACTAGTTAGGTTGTTACTCTGCCCAATTTCTGTTTGAATATTAGTAATTGTGTTCTTTAAAATTTATTCTTAGATACTTAACAAATTGATCTATTTAATTTAAAAGTTAATTACTTAGATGTTAGCTTGTTTGTGATTTCTTAGTTGGTGGTATTAAAATTTGTCAATTGTTATAAAAAAAAAACCCTTGATCTTATTGCCTAGAGTATAGTGAAGTGAAAATTAAAATGAACAAAACTTATTTTACTAACGACAGAACTTGGGAAATATTGTTGATAAAATCATATGTTCATAAGATTGTTTGTGATGTGTGATAAGTACCTGCCAATTGCCATAACGGTTTAACAGCCTGTGATAAAGTATTTGTTAGTTTTGTCTAAAAGAGTTTTTTACTGAAAGGAAACTAACGGGAACTCAGTACAAAGAATCTACCGGCCATTCGTTATCAGTGGTATATCCCATAAAAAAGGTGAGATAGCGAATAGCAAAAGACGCCATGTAAATAAAGAAATCTGCAGCAGTATTGAAACAGTGTACAGTGTTATATCTTATACGATGGCATAACGGAGGTAACCCTGGGAGGGTTTTTGCTGATCTTTTTAGTATGTATTTTATTTAATATTTTTAATGTCAGTATGCTTCTTTATACAGTAAGTGAACAAAATTGTCATTTGAAAAACAAAATATGTTATTGTTTGTTAAAGTGACATCCCTAAAGCTAGATTCCCCTAAGGTACTACAACAATAGACCGTGGCGTAGTAATTAAAAACGCGATAGCAAGCTAGGGGTGTCAATTTTCACGCGTTCCCACTCAATGCACGGCTTAATGGAGGTCGGTCACTCAGCTTTTCAGAAGAATAAAAATAAAGTGCGTAGGACATTTAATTAAATAATAAAATCACACAATCATTCAAGAAATTAAATGACACTTCAGACTAGCAGTGAACTCTTAACTCTATATTCTGTGTTAATGGTGATAAATATAGAAAAAACCGGACAAACGAGGCTCGGACTCGCCCTACCGTAAGCTTCCGTACATTTTTTATTTTTATGATTTACTTACAGATGTATAATTGTCAAATTATTTCCCTATACTTTTAGTATAAGACGGTATCACTTGCCAACTTATTTATAGGTTTACGTCAGCGGAAAATACCCTATACATCTTTAATCCTTCGAGAGTGTCGAAATATATGTTTCTTGCGGCATAAACAGTCGAATCTTTTGTTACATTAACTTAGAAGTTTGATTTTTTTATAACTTTAACAAACTGTAGATCTGAGTAAATTTAAACTCGATACCTCCACGCGTTCCCGAATAATCAAAGAAAAATAACAGGCAGACAGTAGGACGGATGGAAAATAAAGTGATCCTATAGGGCGCCTATTTCGTCTTTTTGAGGTATGGAACCCTAAAAATGATATAAATGATGTTTATTCTTGTGTTATTTAAAAAAAACATCATTAGAACTTTTTAAATAGCAATAGATTTCTGCAAATAAAATCTCTATTATTAACCAAAAACAGAAATTGACTAACAGTTAAAAAAAATATCAAAAACACTATTCCAAAACAATAGATATAATATATACAAAAAAGTATAAAAATAATTGCGTATTTTAATACAATCTAATGAATTAATCTAATTCTAGTTACGATTATTGTTATTTTGGAATCAGTGTCCTTCCGCCGCGACCCGCTCTCGCCTCTCGCCTCCTCACGACTCAAGCACATCTCACCTATAACTATGTATGTAGTTACATACCTATCTAGGATGACACCGACTCCACTTTGCATTATATAGCAAATTTAAAAGTTTTATGGTTTTCTCATGGATGCCATTGTTAGATCTAGACCAAATTACAATGGGACCATATGGGAAGCACCAGCTTTCAAATAAAAAAAGAATTACAAAAATCGGTTCACCCAGTCGAAAGTTTTGAGCTAACAAACATAAAAAAAACATACCGACGAATTGAGAGCCTCCTCCTTTTTTGAAGTCGGTTTAAAACTAAGAAAAACTCTTGAATAAAATCCCTCAATATACAGAAAAAAAATCTTTTTTCTATATACACACATCAAAAAAGTCTAAGCAATATGTACTAATTTAAATTTTAGGATGGTTTTTCACATTATAACGTTGTATTTTATTTTTAAAATAATGTTTTTAGGGTCCTATGATGTAAAAATAACAGCTGTTATCTCTATAAGTTCTTTTAATAACAGCAATTAACAATATTAGAATATACTGCAGAAACTAAGTCAAAAATTTTTTAACAAAATGAAATTTCTAAAGAAAATGATTTAATTGTGAATGAATAGGATAATTTAATACAAACTATGGCCTCCTCTGCTATTCAGAACTTGTCGGCAACGATTAATAATTGAATGTGTTTATGTAATCTTGCGGTATTCGCTCCAAATGGAATTGTAGCAAATCCTTCAGCTGTTGGGTTGTGGTCACTCCGTCCAAGTCCTTCAAAACACGTCTCTGGAGCATGTCTCATGCGTGCTCGATGGGGTTTGAGGTATGGCGATTGTGCAGGCCAGGGCAATACCCGGACGTTCTCCGTTTCCAAGTATTGACTGGTTCGCCGAGCTGTATGTGAACGCGCATTGTCATGCATTAACGTAAAATCGAAGCTAAAGGTTTGTGCAAATGGATGGACATAAGGTCTGAGAATATCCTCAACGTAATTTTCAGCGTTCATGTTTCCATTTACAAAAACGAGCTCAGTTCGCCTGTTCTTCATAATACCTGCCCATACCATAACTGTTGAGCCGCTGTATGGATGAACTTCCTGAATGCACCTGAGCCTTATAGTATTTCCGGGCCGACGGTACACTCGCACCCTTCTTGTATCAGGCCTTAACCCGAATGGCGAGTCATCGGAAAACATTATTTTATCCCATTGTTCCTGGGTCCATGCTCTGCGTTCTCTACACCATTCATTTCGACGAGCGCGATTCTCGTGATGTATCGGTGGGCACCTAATTGGGCGTCGAGCTCGTAGGCCGTACTCATGCAGTCGATTTCATAAAGTCTGGGGACTTACATCAACACCACTTGAATTTTGTAGCCTCAAACTTATCTCTCAAGCGGTTAACATCGGCTGGCGTCTTGCAGTCAGTTGTATGTACCGGTCTTGCCGAGTGGTTGTACTCCTTTTACGGCCTGAATGCTGTTCAGCGGGTTCCCTCGTATTATTGTAGAGTGTTATTTGGCAAAAGACGACAACACTTCTATGAATGCCAAAATGCCGAGATACCTGAGATTAATTACTTCCCGCTTGCAACATCCCTACAGCTCTTTGCATTTTATTTGCCATCAAATGACGTCGCTCCATGACGTAAAGAATATCTAATAATTCAATTTTGTCGCTAACTTTATTTAAATGGTTGGTAAAATTATAAAATCAAGACTAAACGTAGCAACAAAAAACGCACTTAAATTCAAAAAAATTCCCTTACATTTAATTTTATGAATAAAACAAAACGTAATCGAAATTTTTTTTACACCCAGTCAGTATGTCATCAATAACAAAAAAGTTTACATACCTATGCACTTTGAGTGATAAAAGACTTAGAAATTAATTAATAAAAATGGTAACTTTGTAATATCATGCATGTTGCTTAGACTTTTTCGATTTTTTTGTCCTACACTGGGCAAGCTCTGCTTACTACAAGCAACACTGCTTTTGTACAAATCTTTCGATACGCTTCCTTGGATTTTGAGCGATACTTCTGTTTATTTGTAAAATAACCCTTTCTACCCTTGTATTACAATCCACTATATATATGAACATCTGATAAAAAGCTAAATTGTCCTTAATTTTCTCAAAATTCATTCTTTTAGAATTCTTTTTGATGTCAAATAAAATCTATACCATCGCTTTGGAAACAAATGGCGCTCTAAGAGAAAGGCGCATAAAACTCCCACTATTCTTTTATACGCTTTTTAAAAAAATGCCATATTTATTTTCAATACATTCTATTGTCTCAACCTAGACTTACAATATACTAGGTTTTATTTTAAATAACAAACCACTTGACAGTAATTTGATGAAAAGAAGCAACAATTTTTATTACAGTGCTTACATTTTTGATTTCTACGCGTGGTAACAAAAATAAAAATGGGCATTTGTATTTCTCAGTGTGCTCCAAGCTTTATTTAGATTATTTCTATGTCAGTCACTCACTCACTTGTACACGTGACATGTTTTAAATTGTAATACAAATATGAAGTACCAGGATCCTATATAATAATTGCTGTACTCTAGTCTATTGTCTATACCATCTAATTGACTAGATAGAACACACTCCTAGGCGAAAACACGTAATACTCAACGCCGGCCCACATTCTAGCGTTCTTTAAACCGCAGGTCCGGCAACTTATAATATAAATAATAAGCCTTTGTTGATTCCAACAAACTTCGAATACATAATATTATCTTAAGACTACGCGTATAATATAAAGTTATGTTATTTGAACCCCACCGTGGGTATAGGCCTCCTCCAGCTTACTCCAAGTATCCCTCTTCTGTGCGTTACCTCTCCATTCCTTTGCTGCCATTTTATTATTGCATCTACCCATTTGTTTCTTGTACGGCTTCTTTTTCTATTGCCAAATGATCTTTCATAAATTTTCGTTTCAACTGTCCATATTTTGACCATGAATCTCGCCACATGACCTGCCCAGCGCCACTTTTGTGTTACAGCGTACTCAAATTCAACTTCTAATCTTTTGAATTTTTCTTATTTTCAGCAGACTCCTTTCCATCGCTTTCTGGCAGGTCGCTAGTTTAGTTTTTAACTTTGTATTGTATGTCCACGTTTGACAGCCGTATGTGAGAATCGGTAGAATGCAAGTGTACATAACAATCTTTTTGACATGCAGATGGAATGACCCTTTTAAAATTTCTTCTAAACTTCAGATTTTTTTCCAGCTCATATTTAACCTACGTTCGACTTCTTCCTCCTCGCTGTTATAACCAAATAACAATAATTTTCCGAGATAAATGTAGATATTTACATATTCCAACATGCTGTCCGGCCATATTATATACTGTCTCATTAATGAACGCGGTGTAAAGTTACTCCAAGTTTAAAATTACTTCTCCCTGTCATCTAATTCTGTAGTAACAAAGGTAATATAAAGACAAAAGTTTTAAATTTGGAATAACTTTGCGTTTATAACTAATACAGATTGAGTTTTGCTGACATCTCTGGTCTGGCTCACCCCAGAATCAATTCGAACCATTTGACCGCGTGCAACGCACACCTGCTTGAATCACTGGGGGACCAGTGCTCTGTAAACGGCTAGATCACTTGGCGTTGCGTAGAGACATTGTGTGTCTTCTACCGCATTTATCACGGGTAGTATTCCGAAGAGCTTTTTGACTTGATTCCAGTCTCCGAATTCCACCTTCGCATAACACGCTACAAACTTGGATATCAGCCTCACCATCTGGATGTGTGCTTCACCCCTACAGTGCGGTTTTAACTTTGAACATGATTCATAATTGGGTGCAGCACCGTACGAACTAATTAGTTATATAATATATTAAATCCATTATAAAATACTAATTAATGTAAAAAAGTGGCCGAGATTCTTGTACGTTCTTTCCACGAGCTCTACTTTTTCCGAAAAAATGGTATTCAGTTATTTATTACAAATATTTATAATGTCGATTCAAAAGCGTTTATTTTAAGTCTGATTAAAGTCTATTTGACTTTGACTTTGACGTATACCCAAATTATGGAATGCTTTCTTGCGCGGTGTTTTCAGGGCGATATGACATGCGTTCCTTTTAATCATAAAATTTACATAAAAAAGAAAGTATATTCGAGTTTCCAGCTGAGTATCTCTATCTATGTTATATAATATATATTATCTACATGTGGTGAAACGAGAACAGGTTGACAGGCATCCAAATTACATTAATCAAATCATAAAAAAAACATTGTTTTCAAAGAGTTCTTTTTTCAAATGCTTTTCGCGCGCATTGGTCTTTTTTGATATGTATACAATCACGAATGTAGATTAATTTTTCATTTGAATTGAAATATGGAAGAGCTTGATCAAATTAAACACCGTATGTTTCAAAAATACAAATAAAGAACACCTTCAATATGTTTCATTTCGGTTTTTGTAACAGTGAAGCTGCTCGTCAAGATTATTCGCGTTGGGTTCCTAATCGCCGGCTACCCCCATGTTTTCAACGGAGTGTACGTATATAGGTGAATCCATTTTTTTTTTATTTTTTTTATGAAAATAAGGGACAAGACGAGCAGGACGTTCAGCTGATGGTAATTGATACGCCCTGCCCATTAAAATGAAGTGCCGCTCAGGATTTTTGTAACCCCCAAAAATTCTGGGCGGCTACAACTACAACTGCGCTCGTCACCTTGAGACAAGATGTTAAGTCTCATTTGCCCAGTAATTTCACTAGCTACCTTCAGACCAAAAGACAGTAATGATTACACATTACTAATTCAAAAAAGGCGTCGTTGTGGTACCCATAATCTAGCCGGCATCCTGTGCAGAGGAGCCTCCCACTGGTAAAAATTTATGTATCTATGAAATAATGTTCAGAGATGACAAATTAATGCCATTACATTTAAAACTCAATATTACAGACTTAGATGTATAGATCTCGCAATCAATTACTCGATAGTAATACTAGAATATAATTTGAAAACAACTTTTTATGAACGATGAGGGACTCAAACTCGTGACCTCTCACGTTCCGCGCGAGTGCTCTTCCAACTGAGCCAAACGTTCGAGTGACGTATCGTTGATATAATCTTGTATGCTCGCACTCGCACTCGCACGGAACGCGAGAGGTCGCGGGTTCGAGTTTAGACTCGGTGGTACGGTACATGTGTTCCTGCACTCGAAAAACTCATCCCCTGAAAATCATCTGTAACCCAAAGCAATCACCAATTACTCTATCTAATATATAAAATTCTCGTGTCACGGTGTGCGGGACCGAACTCCTCCAAAACGGCTTGACCGATTCTCATGAAATTTTGAGTGCGTATTGGGTAGGCCTGAGAATCGGACAACATCTATTTTTCATTCCCCCTAAATGTTAAGGGTAGTCCACACGATTTATTTTTTTATTTTTTTGTCATTTTTTTTTAAATTTGTTTGATTATGAGTCAGCATTAAATCAGTCAGCAAAAAATACATACAACTTCAAATTTTCACCCATCTACGATCAACAGTTACTTTTGTATTGCGATTTTAATATCGGCAATACAACGTTTGCTGGGTCAGCTGGTAGTCTATAAAATAAGTGATTTAGGAGTCTATTATGATTCAAAACTAATTTTCGAAAAAAGCTGATATTTTAACGGGCGAATTTTCGATTGATTATAAGGGTTCATTTTCGATATTTGAGTTAAAATAAGGTGAAAAAATAAAAAATTGTCTTGGATAAGATAAAAATAAAAAAATTTGGTTTTTTGAATTTTTCACATAAATTTTGTGGTTATGTGAAAAATAAATGTTCGATGAATACTACGAGTAAAATATTAAGCTAATAAAACTTCAAAACTTCATTATGTTTAATTATTAGGATGGTCATCGGAATGTCGCATTTATTAAAACATTTAAGAGTCTGTACGGTGCCCACCTTCGCACGACACGCCACAAGTTAGGATATCATCCCCACCATCTGGATGTGTGGCGGTCCTCCACAGAGCGGTTTTCAAAGAGCTTTCTTCCACGTACTACAAAGCTGTGGAATGAACTTCCTTGTGCGGTGTTACCGGGACGATACGAAATGTGTACCTTCAAAAAAAGCGCGTACACCTTCCTTCAAGGCCAGCAACGCTCTTGTGATTCCTCTGGTGTTGCAAGAGAATGTGGGCGGCGGTGATCACTTAACACCAGGTGACCCGTACGCTCGTTTGTCCTCGGTTCACAGGTTTGGAATCCTATTAGTTATAATGTCTACGTAAATCTTATTAAAGATATACAAAAGCCATTCTTCATAATATGAGCAACCGCTTAGAGGCCTTTGAAATGTGGGTGTACAGAAGAATTCTGAAGATATCGTGGACGGATAGAGTATCAAATAAAAGAGTTTTGCAGATAATGAACAAAAAATTAGAGATTTTGAATACTGTCAAGAAACGCAAGCTGCAGTACTTTGGTAACATAATGCGTAATGATAAATACGACCTGCACCAACTCATCATGCAAGGGAAAATCCAGGGAAAGCGTCCTCTCGGAAGAAGGCGTACTTCGTGGCTTAAAAATCTCCGGACATGGTTCAACCTTAGTACAGGAGTCGCTGTTCCGAGCTGCTGTGTCAAAAATAAAAATAGCACTAATGATAGCCGACCTCCGGTAGGAGATGGCACTTTAAGAAGAAGAAGAAGAATTCTTCATAGCATTATCATCATTCTTAGCCATACGAATGAACATGTATCGTAGATTTAAACTATTTGATCAGAATAATAAATTCTCAGTACAGACAGTCTCTCAAAGAAAAATTTAAAGAAATAAATATTATGACTGTTCATTGTCAGTACATTTATGAAAATTTAATATACGTTATCAAAAATCCTCACCTTTTTGCTCTTAATAGTGATTTTCATTATTATAACACTAGAAATAAGGGATTGCTTGTAACTAATTCTAGTAGGCTTCATAAGATACATAATAGCTTTAAGGGTAAATGTATACCCTTTTATAATAATGTCCCAGCAACTGTTCAGGCATTATCTATAAATAAATTTCAATTATTTATTAAAATATGGCTCTGTCGTAAATCCTACCACTCCACAACTGAATATATAAGTGATCGGACAGTCTGGGATTATGATTATTTTATAGCAAAAGCAATAACAGTACAATATTGTATACTTGATTAAAAAGAAATGCTGGGAGAGTTTCTTGCGCCGCTTCTTATCTCTCAGAGCGCCATTTGTTTCCGAAGCGGTAGTAGTGTCTAGTATATTAGGAATGACACCAAAAAGAACTCTAAAGGAATCAATTATGAGAAAATAAATGCCTTTTAAATGGCACGGTTGCCTGTCCGGAACTATTAGGTCTGGTGTCAGTTACTTAGAAGACCTACTTTACTGCATGTCCCTAGCGTAAAATGCTATGACAGAAAAAATAGTTTAATTTTACAAGCATGCAGATGTTACACCTATCTAAGGAATTAGATGTCGATTTTTTTTAATACGCGAGTACATACAGCCTTAACAAATTTTCAATTGACACATTTTTGAACCATTATTGTAGGATAAGTTATTTTTCAATAAACTGGTTTAAAGCGGTTTTTTCTAGCTCGTCTCGTTTACCGGTTTTTAAGAGTTGCAAAACAACTCCCGTGCAACGTTAAACACTTAAACAAAGAAACCGATTTTAACCGGCAATTTACAGCTAAATTTAAAGTAGTTCCAAGCCTTGGTTTAAGGATTATTGTTGTGTTACGACAAACAACTATAACTTCTTGCGTAATTACATAAATACATATACGTTTTTTTAATACACTCGCGTTAATCAAAGGAAATACTACTTTAACCTTTTTTATTGCAGTGTATTCAATAGTTTTTGGTTCCAGTTATTCGTGAATGCTCATGCACACTTCACTAGAAATCTATACCTAGGCATATAACTAACCGCAGAAACGGTGACAAAGTAGGAAAAACTAGTATAACATAAAGTCAATATTCAGTGAAGCGTGATATAAGGCTGTGTGCTAACAGTGCGATTATTTCTGAAATATTATTTATTTATTTAGATTAAAACGGTTACAACATCTATTACATTAATCAAGTACATTATACTATTGCTAGACACTACACCTCGCATAAGCGAGAACTCACAAAGTTGGAGCAGCAACTGCACCAACACCTCAAGTCTATTATAATATACCTATATATAAATTGCTGTTCATTAGACTCACAAATGCACTATTTTATATTTTGTTTGATATTAGAAATATCACGGGCTACGAGTATTTTCCAGAAATCGACAACAAAGTACTGTAATGCGTCTATGGCGGGTGTCGTGGGCAGCTAATATTGCCATCCTGACTCCATAAAACCTTTGATGAACTCGGGCAGAGATCTAGGTAACGACAGGTGGTTAGCACAATATGTAGCGATACTCCCCTATGTCTCCCGTCTCTTCTGCTTTATTATGTTGTGACTAGCTGACCCGGCAAATAAATTCATTCATTTCGCCCTATAAATTCATAAAAACTTTCATAAGCTCGCTTTTGAAGTTATACGTGGGTAACATTAAAAATGTTAGAACTGGCCAGTTAGAAACATTGCTAATGAAAACTTTTTTTGAATTTCAATTTTAGAACTCGAAGAGTATCGCTTTAAACAAATTTTTAATTATTTTAATGTTGTAGTTTTTGACTTATGACTAAGAATGAAAAAAAAAACCTTTTGCCCCTTTTTAAAAGTATATAGGTAGGTAAGTACCTGATATGTACGGAACCCTCGGTGGACGAGACCGACTTGCACTCCCCCGGTTTTTTTATTTGAATGGCGCCCTGAGTAAGTAGAAACAGAGTCTAGTACCATTTACCACATTAAGTACTTGATTTTTATAATAGCTCGAGACATCCTATATCTAGTGTCTTTTTAAGTCATTTTTATCACATGTGTAGCAAGCCTAAACGCAATCACAGTTGTAGGTGGTTCCTGAAAAACCTATTTACTGCAGTAAATAAGGAAAATGCGTGCATAATATGTTGCAGTAGATATACGTTACTGGTGCGTGCGATGCGAACGATTGTGTGTTCCCATTGTCGTACGATATTTTATGTTATTTTGTTTAATTCTTAACGTCAATGTATTGTTGTTTACGGATTTGTGAATCAGACAACAATCAAGTAATTCATCCTGTCTGGGACCATACCATATTTACACAGTGAGAATACGATGGCCTCAATATAATGCCTTATAGCACAGAATTTTATTCAAATATATTCCAAATTATAATATTACAAATCGATTGCAAAGAATTATTAATTAAATTCTGTATCCTATTTCGTTAAAATAGCCAAACAAAAACAAATGGAAAATACGATAGAAATGGATTATCATACATTTTATGCACGCTTATTTCTATGAAATAAATAACACAGTTTCGGCCCCATTGTCCAGTTTACTAAAGTTGGCGCCTCAGGTACTCTAACCTAATAGGTGTAAGCACGACGCACTAATCTAACATAGTCCTCAAATTATAGTTTTTTTTTGGAATAGGAAGACAAACGAGCGTACGGGTCACCTGGTCTTAAGTGATCACCGCCGCCCACATTCTCTTGCAACACCAGAGGAATCACAAGAGTGTTGCCGGCCTTAAAGGAAGGTGTACGCGCTTTTTTGAAGGTACCCATGTCGTATCGTCCCGGAAACACCGCACAAGGAAGCTCATTCCACAGTTATCCAAGGTAATTAAGAAAATTTGTTAAAACAACGTGATTCATTACCGTAGATACTATGGTGCACAAACAAGTGAATTGCTCCAAGCAATGGCGTCACATTTCAAAATATTGAGAGCAAAATATTCTTAGAATATTGCTGTTCTTAAAGTTATTCTTGATCAAAAATCATCATTAACAATGAAAGCATAAGTTGAAGTAAATAAGTTTCAAAATATTATTCTTTATCTTAATATTATGCATGTGTGGAATCCTAAACTCTGTGCAATTGTGTCTGAAAGTTTATTGAATACTAGCGGTCACATAAACTGCCTCAAAATGCAAGATCGCAACTAAAATCAACGTTTCGAATATAAAAATGTACATTTATTGGAATTGGATAGTAAAGTCTGAGTTGCAAACACTCACACTGTCACAATACAAAATAAAATATTCTCGAGAAGAAAGCTTGTAAATTTACTAAAGATTTATAACTTACTAATGTATTGTTACTTTAATATTGTAATTGATAGTAATTTTTTGTTTTGCTAATTTGAATTAGTTATTCCTTCTCTTTTGAAGCAAATTGGAGTCATATGATAGCTCTCTATAGTTTTTGAGTATAACGTGTAAGATGTACAGTTTCCTTACTGATATCTACCATCTACCATAAAGTACATCACTTTGAGGCGCTGCCACACAGTGATTTTTCGGTATGGTATATATACTAAGACAGATTGCACTAAACATTACGGGGAAGCGTATCAAGAATGCCGGCAGAATTTCCGCGTTGGATAGCTAGGTTGACCGAAATAGCTGCCAGCGCTTGGTTTGCCAGTACTTTTGACTATATCCATTAAATTTTACTTCTATTATAAGAAATACACAGCACTAATGTTACACAATACGTCAGCTGTACAACTACAGATATACATACTGCCATAAGCATTTCGGTGACGCAAACTCACGAGATTTTACCAATCCAAAAAATGTCTAACTATAATATTTATATTTTCTTAAATTATTTATTTAATGCATGCGCAATTCATGAGCATGTGCGGTGTCGCAAACCCATAAGATTTTCCGCTACAAAAAAGTGCAAAACGCAGCTAAAAGAAGTTTTCACTTCAAAAATTGTCAACAAGAATTGCATGACGAAGCGAAAATACTAAAACATGGTGGATTCTTCCTCTTTAGACAAGCAAAATACCTGACACTACACACCCACTAATAAAACTATAAAAAAACTTTGGAATCTTTGATGGAAATCTACAAGATCTGACTGTAGTCCCGATTTTGTTATCACCATTTGTCTGGATTCTTTTAAATAATTTATAAATAAATAAATTCTTTATTTCTATACAAAACATTACAAATATAATATGAATAATTAGGCTACACAATGAAACAATAGGCAAGAGGAAAAGGCTCAGCTTCACCTGACATGGCATCATAGATTTATGATACCATGCAGGGCTGTTTTTCAACCATCATTTCCCCACTAAGGTGTTGAGTGGGAGTGGATGTATTATGGCTCCCCTTATACTATGGGATCAAATTTATTGTCGTGTATACGTCAAAAATCTCGGACTATTGAACAATGGAACTGCATCAAATACTTGAAATGTGCGTAACACGACGCTGTATTCCTCCCTTTAAGCTTAGCTGTACGTGTGCGTACGGCTGTGTACTGTCGCTAAACAGATTTAATACTAGTTCATAATTACGATTGCAATCCAGTAGGCTGTTTTATAATTGTGAGGTTTTAATGAGTTCGTTGGAACAGATTGAGGCTGGGAAATATTGTCGGTTTTATATTTAATTAGAGTGTTTTATGCACTGTTATATGGGTCGACAGAAGTGTTTTTTTTTCTGCAAAATATGTAGCTCTTGTTTTTACGTATTGATTTACATTTCCTTTTTTTGTTTTTTTTTTTTTTCTACTCGTGTACGGCATTGAGTATTTATATTGTAATTGAAATTGTAAGTAAAATAAAATTGTAAATAAAATTGTAAATAAAATAGTATTAAATCTTATACGATGATACGAAACCCTTCGTATGTGACTTGACTAGTTTAAAATAATTAATTTTATCTATGTAAGGTTTCGTTCCGTCCCCTGCTATAAACTGGTTGTGGTTCTCCAAACCCAGTATTTATAATTAAACAATATTTACTAAATATTGCAACAAAATTACTCAAATGTTTCAACCTTAGTTAATTTATACGTCTAGATAGAACCTCCTGCTGATAACAAACCAAGTTTATTTCTTTAGTGTGCGTGGCAGCTACGTCTTTCACTCGCGATACGTCAGTCACATTGTTTAAGAGCGTGGTGCTGAAAATAGAGGCTAGCAGTTTGTCGCTATTTATTTCGACGTGTTCACGTGTATAGATTTATAAATTATCTAAAATTAGACATTTTACACTTTTCATTGTTATAATAGTTTTTGCCTAAGGTTTTTCCGCCAAATACTTGGCTGCATGAAACGAGGAAATGAGGAGATCATCAGAGACCAGAGGAATCACAAGAGAATACTTAATAACTTTGGGTGTAATGCAATACATTTTTTTTAGTATTCTTAAGAACTTTCCAGAAATTATTATAATATAATAATAATAATATTGACACACACACAAATTATCTTGCCCCAAACTGGGCATAGCCTATACTATGAGTACAAGACAACGATATGTTTAATATAATATACTTACTTAAACACACATAAACATATATAGACATCTGAAACAAGCATTCATATTGATCATATAAATTAATACACCTACCGGGATTCGAACCCGGGAACCTATATAATAATTAGCTGACTCGACAGACGTTGTCATGTACATCTTTATATATATATTTCTTGTGTGCGTGTGTATGTCACTGAACTCCTCCTAGACGGCTGGACCGATTTTGATGAAATTTTTTATGTGAGTTCAAGGGGAATCGAGGATGGTTTAGATTCACAATTGAACTACCTCCTAAACGGCTGGACCGATTTTGATGATATTTTTGTGTGTTCCAGTGAATTTGAGATTGGTTTAGATTCTCAATTCCGCCCATATAATATAATTCTCCTGCTCATGTGTATGTTAGTGAACTGCTCCTAACGGCTGGACCGATTTTTCAAATTTAAGACATGTGTACAGGACAACGTCTGTTGGGTCCACTAGTAATAAATAAAATACTGTTTTTTATGCATTGTCAATAATATTTCATAACATCAAGAATAATTTCGTAAAATATGCTCCCTGTTGTTATAATGAAATTGTTTCACGGCAGACCTGTCAAACCGCGTGTCAATAAATTTTCTCGTAGAAAATAGGTCCATACAAAACAAATATTGAAAATAAAAATAATTATGGCTCCCAAATTGAAATAAAAACTATCCTATCTCTCAATTTGGACTAAACTGCACTCCATGAAGTTATCCCCATTGAAGTCCGTTCATTAGTTTAGGAGTCCATCGTGGACAAACAACGTGTCACGTAATTTATATATATTAAGATATTATCAAGAGATAATGAATGAGGGTTTCATTTCATAATCATCATCTTAGATAATTTGTACATCTAAATAGACTGTGACAGCTGTGAAAATGTCAAAAAATTTGTGGTGACAGTTAACTTCAATTTTGAGCAAACCACGTGCACTAACACAAAGTGACATACAAATCGCGAGCTTAAGACGTAGCTTGTCACGCACACTAAGGGACTACGCGCACTTATTCCGCTCTATTCGTGTTTCGCTGAACGATTTTGGTCACACTTATACAGCTCTGCTTCTATCAGCCGCGTACGGCGTCGTAAGAATGAGAATAATAACTTTAAATCACGTCTGCAATCTTTGCGTGCATAATGTTTACGTCAAATCAATGCAGGAACAATACAGGTCGCAACTTGTCGACAAGGAGTCGCGAA
Source organism: Leptidea juvernica (assembly GCA_949711755.1). Classification (NCBI taxonomy): domain Eukaryota; kingdom Metazoa; phylum Arthropoda; class Insecta; order Lepidoptera; family Pieridae; genus Leptidea; species Leptidea juvernica. Next base: position 3,985,318 of record CATIXQ010000014.1, on the reverse strand, counting down.
CCATCCCTGTAAAGAGCTGGTCCGCCCCATTCGACGGCGAACAGCGCTGTACGCGGCGGAACAGCGCCGAACGCATTCGCATAATAAAAACACATTTATCTTCATTTTATGCTGGTTTGCCGCGAAAGCAGAATGGACGCGGAAAGCTGAATCGACGCGTAAACGTCTCCATACAAAATTGTTGTTTTCTATGGACAAAAGCTGAAAAGAGCTGAAAAGTGCGCGTAGTCCCTAAAGTAATAAACCTGGCCTGTTTTCATCGGTTGTCTATAATCAAGAGGCTCTATCAAGACGTGTAAATTATCTAATATCATCGTCATCACTTTAGCCGAAAGACGTCCACTGTTAGAGACCAGGGGCCTACTCCTAAAATCGATATTCGATAAATCGTGGCATTAGTCGTATCGAATCCTACTCTTAGTTACATCGTAATCAATGTCGAAACGATGATTGTACGAACGAAACATTATTCGATATTATCGGTCCTAACCCTACTCTTAGTTGAAAATGTCAGAGACGAATATTCGAATTTCACAAATAATCAAACGTCACTTTTACGATAATCTCAACGACACCTCCTAGCCTGTCGATGCTATTATCGTTTCAAGTTGTAGATATATTTGCCATACAATATACTTACTTAATAAAAATAATTGAAATAATTATATGTGATTTACTATTCAACAGGATTTTTTTACTACTAAGTAATTTAAGTCATTTTGTTGATCGTTTATGCGTAGAAATAATGCAAATGGCCGCCTGAGAAATAGGAAGTCGACGAGAAGGGTTGAGTTACTTTTTTTTACATATTATTATCCGCAAGTTTAGTATTATTTATTCAATTTTAAATGGTCATATTATATTCAATACATATTTTTTTTACATTTACATTATGTGTAAATGATACCAAATTGGTAGTGCAGAGTCTGGCATGGTCCTTAGCGCCTAAACTATGTTTTGACTTTTGACACTTAACAGCGACATAGCACAGATAATGTTTAGGTTTGAACATATTTCATTCACACTAACATCGTAAAAAAATCAAAATATTAGTCTATGGTAACGATAAACGATAAGGAATTCGAACATTTGTTAGAGTAGGATAGTTGCGACATATTCGGAGTATTATCGTATCGTTCCGAATGTATCGTTGTCGATTTTGCGAGTAGACCTCCAGGCCTGCCCCAAAGATCTCCACTACCATCGGTCCTGCGCTGCCCTCATCCAAGCTATGCCGGCGATCTTGACTGGTCGGTCTATCTTATAGGGGGCAACTGCGTGTTGTAGTAATTTATATTTTATTTTGCAGTTTACTTAAAGTGTCTCGTTGCTAGCTCCTGTTCTTGTGACCTGACTACAGACCGTAATCTGAGAGATATTGGATGGAAGACATGTTGGTAGATATTTGTGTTCAATCAGTGGTTTCAAATTCTATTTATTACTAGCTGACCCAGCAGACTTCGTACTGCCTCAATGGATAAATAAAAGACCTAAACTTTTGTATAAAATAAAGTCCATACAAACGAAAGGAATCCTTTTTTTATTAAAATAAAAAAAAAATGCTCGGTAAGAATGAAATTTTATTATTATTTTCTATTAGTACACATGATGTTGCTTACTTATAAAACAGAGTTTTCCTAAAATACTGGCTATTTATATGGTTTCAATTTGATATTGACAGACACACACAGTTATGATACAATAATAAGCTTTCTGATAAACTATATTTTTTGTTTTGTTTTGTGGTGGAGTTAGGTAAGGTAGTTCCTAAAATTTTGTTTATTTTTTACTCCTGAGAAAGTTAGAAAGAGAAAAATTCTAATTAGTTATTCATTTCAAACCATTATTTTAATTTTATTTCTGAACTTTTTATTCAATTCCAAGCATTTTCATATTTATTCACCTTTTAAACCTTCTCTGGACTTCCACAATTAATTAAAAACCAAAATTAGCCAATTCGGTCCAGCCGTTCTCGAGTTTTAGCGGGACTAACGAACAGCAATTCATTTTTATATATATAGATAAACATATCTAAATTGAATTATTAAAACTTTCGTGAGGCATTATTAAATTATTTATTAATACGGCTTTACTCACGTTTTTGTCGGTGTCGGTACCGACTAGTTTCGGACCATTCGGAAGTCCTTCATCTGGGTGAGTGTGGTGGGTTCTCGATTACTTGGGTACCGACACCGACAAAAACGTGAGTAAAGTCGTATTAATAAATAATTTAAATTGAATTTTTGAAATCTTCGATAAGTCATACTCATGTGATATGAATATTTGTAAAATTTAAGCTGAATCATTGTGATCGAAATGAGAATTAAGCGAGATATATGGAATATAAAAATAAGTTGAACTATTTAATATAATTGAAATTGTTTAATTTGAGAAAAGCTTAGGTTATTACTTAAATTTTGTGTATTAAATTTATATGGATGATAGTAAGGAAAAGGGTATTTATTAATAAAATCTTTTATTGAATATAAAATATATTTTATTCTTAGTTACAATCCTTGAATATGTAAATTAGAATTATATGTATGTACATTAATTAGTGCCATTATTTAATCCTATAAAAGTAACAATTGGTTAGAGTGAGAGGGGAGGAGCCTACCTACCGCTGCCGTATGCGGGAAAGAAAGGGAAGCCAGACAAAACGTGACTCGATACGAAGCGGTTTACCCTCCTATAAGAAGTTGTTACTTATTTTATTCTATTTTTTAGTTGAATTTTATATAAAGCGTGCTTTTTAGTTTTTTTTTAACTATTATTTATTTTTAATTTTTTAGTCAAATTAGTGTAATGTCATCGGTCCTCGATAAATCTACAAAGTTTGAACGAAATCTAGCCGTTTAAAGTGGGTCAAAATCGCGCCGAAAGAAGTCGGTTACAAACATACAAACAGGTGAAGCTAATATAAAGCGTATAAAAATAGTAATTAAAGAGCGATGTGTAACCCTCACGTGACCCGACAGAAGTGATGAGATAATAATTAGCTGAGATCTTGCTCAGATTTTAGAATTGAAAATTCTCTTCGCAAAATCGGGCGAGACAATAAAACAATTTGTTATGTTTTTAAAGTGATAACCCTCACTTCTAAGATTAATACACAAGTAAAATTTGAAAATAAAATTTTATGAACGATGCGGGACTCGAATCTACGACTTCTGGCGTATCGTGCCAGTGCTCTCCCAACTGAGCTAAGCGTTCGAGTGACGTATCGTCATAAAATCTTGTTCTACTCTCAGGTTGTGGCAAGCAATAAACAGACAATAAAAGCTCAAAGATCAGGGTTTCCCAACTATTTCCACCTACAAAGGTTAACCAATCGTAACAAAATTTTGGTAACTGTATGGGAAGGAAGTGTTCGGTGTTGTACTGTTTCAATGTTCAATGATTCGTCGGATGTTGCTAGAAGGCATGGGGGTCGGTAGTTACACGATAAAATTGATATATTGTCCTTCTGTTTCGGAAATAAGGATTATTACCTCCGTTACTTCAATAATACGTAATTACTGTGCCCCACTATGTACATAAGCTGGTAACCGACTTCTCTGTGTGGCCAAACTTATCCTCTGATAGAGTTACGTACCAGACGACCGTCCCACGTGTCTAATGGCTCAGTAGTAACCCTTCGTCTCCGCCTAAATGGAAAACAAATATGCATCCATCACCGAGTGATGAATATTTCCTCTTCTTTAGGTTTTCGGCAGTTTCCGCCGATTATAGATGTGTTTTCAATCCCACACCAGCGGCCTTCCACGACTCCAAAGAATCAATGTCATCCCATCAGGCCCCTTGCCATCGTCACGTGAAATACCATCCGGCTCTACGAGAGCCAGCAGCAAAACCACCCTTAAACGTCGTGACATAACGGGAGAGACGGTTCACAATGTGACCAAGACTGTATACATTGCCTCCGCAGCGGCACATATGGGGAACTGTTGTAGGGATACCTAGGGGTAAACCAACTGCGATTGAGAAGCTAGAATTTTCTAGTAGCCCTTTCCCTTTGTTAGTCAAAGGAGTGACTAGAAGCCGGCATCCTGATCTTCATTTGCTAGCAGCGATAAAACGAGCCTGATCCGAAATAATGTGACAAATCCTTTTTTCAATTATTTTGCACGGTGGCTCGTACCAAAGCTTCTGTGATTGCAGATAAGGAACATATTCACTTGGACTAGCAAATCTCCTTATAAGATAATTTGATCATACAAATGGCCGACACTGTGAACAGAAGATAAAAATGCTGCTAAGGATATATTACAGATTTTTCGGTTTGAAGCTCGACAAAAATGTATTAGATGTTAGTAATTATTTCTCGGGAGTCAATTTCAACAAATAGAGTATTCTATTTACCAGAATTTAGGGCATATAATAAAAAAAAATTCACAATTAGACGCAGTCGCTAGCCACAACTCTTAAGGTTTAGGGCTTATTTCACCATCGAAGTAGAACACGATTTGTACAATTTGAACTAAGTTACTTAAGAGTTTACAAATTCAATTCGCATTTCACCAACACAAACTAACCCCCAGTTTAAGCTTAAACGTGCTTAAATGCTGACAGCCGAATTATGGACCTTTAACATATTTGATAGCGTGCAGGAGCTGTCACTGTCATAATTGTTATAGAAACATTGATTTAAAACAATTTTGGCTTTGTTGATACTTATCGATGATAAAACTGTCGGTTGGCAGTGATATATTCTGTTGCTTTTGACATGTAAACTCAATTTTCGTGCAAGCGCGTAGGTGTTGGTGAAATCCCCTTGTCTTTAATTGGGATCAAGACCGGCATTTAAACTAGTTTTAATAAAAATATGTTTTACTAATCTCAGTTTAGAGTGTTATTGGTGAAATTGGGGCTTAAAGGAGATTTACGCCACGGTGTAAATGCAGTTATTCCAGCGTGCTAAGTGCATACGACGCGTGCCTTTGAAAGCAATTTGCGTGAAGCTTACGGTGCACTTATTTCTTCTGTGTGCCGATTTAATTTCTTTTAAGTGTTATGAATCTGTACAACAGTAACCACCATGTGATTCTAAGCATCGTAAGCATAATCGATTTGACACATTTTTAAACTTTCACCATCGACAATATTTAATCGCAAGGGACAATCCATCTTATGTAATAGGTCGGAGAAAAGTAGCTTGCTAGTTTCTAGGAAATTTAGTCGGAATGGATCGGATTACGACAACGCAGCACGCCTTTTGCGACAAGTACTTTTATTTCAACAATGTTATTTATTGTAAGGCGCTTATTAGCTTTGAATACAATTAACTTGACTTAATTCAGTGTCCAAGTTACGGTATTGACAATACATCTTAAGCAACCTGATCTTGATTTATTGTCAAGCAAACATTCGTCTAAATTAGGAATAATACGCACATTTTTACGCGGTATTTTGAAACTCAATTCAAAAATTACATCCAAACACGATTCTGCTAGTGCAAGAGTTAAAGCCTGGTGATTTAAATTCACGAAAATTGTATATTGGGACATTGTCTAATGGCTTCCAGAATTTGACAACATATTGTTTTTCGACGAATTCCATTTTGATCTCAACATGAGCATATAGAAACAGAGTTGCAGATACTGGGCCAGCGAAATCACAAAGTCATCACTAAATATCAACGAACATTCATTAGGTTGGCTTGTAGGGGCAGTTCAGTTATTGGACCCAATTTTATTGTGAATTTACGCGGCCATACGGTCACTGCTAACTCAGTATATGAGGATGCTAGGAGAGTCCCTGTCACCAGAGCTACAGGCTGGCAGGCAATTTGCTGGCTTCAATCGAAATACGTGGTTCCAGCAAGATGGAACCACTTGCCACACCTCTAATAACTCACTTCCAGTCGTTAAAGAGATGTTCACTGAAAAACTGATATTAAGATGAGGCGACATCACATAGCTCCCCAGGAGCCCTGATTTATTTTTATGGGGATATTAAAATAATGTCTATATATAATTAATTATGTTTACACCAATGACGGTCTAAACACATATAAGGACATATCATTCGCAGTCTGATAGCGGAACGGCAAAAGTGTGCTTAAAGACAATGTAAGCACAATTTTCTCCTTAGTCGTGTCAACTGTCACTGTCTGAATCGGCTTTTTAATTCAACATACGTATCCTAAACTGATAAAATGTTTTACATTGCTGATTAAAGACTAACAATATATTAAGTAACTAGAGTAGATGGGGCTATGTATAGATTAAGGAGGCGAATCTTATTATGGTGTTAATGTGGCATGTTCCATATTTCGGCTTTGTTTTTATACAACGTGCATTGTCTTTACGTATAAAACGTCATTGGTCTACTGTCTATACCAACCAAAGACACTGCTTGCATTAAAAGCCACGATAAGAAAGGAAGTTGCATTAAACTCATAGGCTCAATGTCGAAGAGTATTCGAAAATTTTCGTGCTCGTTTAGAATCATCTCCGTCGAGATGGTGGTCAAAATATAACCCCAAAACATTATTTTAATAGGGCGGAACACCAGATGCCGTTTTCATTTTCAATGCAACCTTTTTAAAACGTCTTTTTCTTTTCTTTGACTATTTTTTTTAATATTAACTAATTATTGACTTACCTTGTATGTATAATCTTGTAATAAAAAATCTTTGGCTGTTCAATTCGTATGTGGCAGCTTTTGATGAAATTGTAAAGATTATACAAATGAAATTTGTAACCAAAAATATGTAGTAAATTTCCTAATATGGAATTATTGGGGTTGAGCAGGTTATCAACTGTAAAGTAGATCCTGTAGATGGAGCCACAACCTGAGAGTTGTGCAAGACATATTATGAAGATTTACGATACAAGCGTCACTCAAGCAGTTGCGGTGCCTGCGCAGCAGCTTTCCAGTTACTCGACTGGAACACGCAAGTTCTGGTCGTTGTCTAAAGCTGCTCTTGGTAACTTCAACCAGCTGTCCCTGTGGCCGTTGCACATGAATAATTACACCCTGGCCCATTCGACAAACGAGAAAGCCAATCTCCAGTGCGCTCGTTTTGACTTCAACTCGACTCTTGACGACAACGGAAAAACACCGCTGACCATCCCGGTGTCAGAGCTCTATGCCTGAACTACAGCTGCTGTATGTATATACGTAAATCTTGGCATGTCTTGATAAAGGTTGTGGCTCAATGTAAAGTAACTATTTTACAGCACATCCCCAATATTTATATATTAGGAAATTGACTTGAGATATCGCTCTGTCAAATCTAAACAATTTGTTATTTTTAAAGTGATATTCCTCATTTCTGGGACCAATTAAATTAAATTTGTAATCAAAACTTATGAGTGATGATATATTATATTTCTTATTTCGATCAATACTTTATTTTAATTCCTAGCTGTTAACTGCGTACTCATTAATATGGACTCAAACGGCATCTGTAAGTGCCTGTGCAGTAGGGAACAGTTCATCAACCTCTGTGACATAGGGGAGACCTAGGCTAGATGAAGCCTAGACAATGCTGCATAAGGGTGTCGAACTGTGAATTTTTTTTGTTTGAAAAACGTTAATTATTAAAATGATTTCGCGGAAGGGTCACAAACAGCGTGGATAAATATAATTAACACTCGATGCTTTTCAAATATTATTTTTTTGAAGATTTTTAAAAGTTATTAGAGTTGTGTAGTTTAAATAGGAAAAATAATTCGATTCGCACATGGAAGGACCATAAAATAAAAAAAAATAGCAGTTGTGGAGACTGACGATAGAAGTGAAAACTTAGTTTTTTTAGTATTAAAATTTGAAACTTTATAATGTTTAAAAACAATTAAATTATAATTTCAATTTATTTATAAACTTATTTTCAATAATATATTAATCAAACAATAACACTATTTCAACATTTCCACATTGAACATTTCACTAAATCCATTCAATTTCACTTATAACATATACACGTCGCTTCATTGTGTGTCTTCTACCGCATTTATCATGGGAGTGTTCCGAAGAGCTGTTTAACCTTCGCACGACACGCCACAAGTTAGGATATCATCCCCACCATCTGGATGTGTTAATGTGGATGGACCACCTCCACAATGCGGTTTTCAAGGAGCTTTCTTCCACGTACTGCAAAGCTGTGGAATGAGCTTCCTTGTGCGGTGTTTCCGGGACGATACGACATACCTTCAAAAAAGCGCGTACACCTTCCTTAAAGGCCGGCAACGCTCTTGTGATTCCTCTGGTGTTGCAAGATAATGTGGGCGGCGGTGATCACTTAACACCAGGTGACCCGTACGCTCGTTTGTCCTCATATCATATCATATTACATATCATATTCTCATAAAAAAAAAAACAAAATACACAGCACTAATATTGCACAATACGTCTGCTGGATGTCTTTTGACTTAAGTTCGCCAAAATGCAATATGCATCATGTTGATGTCAGGCAAAACTGCGTATTTCACCAGAAACTTTTTGCCTCGCACAGCAATGCACGTTGTGAATACTCCTTCCATCTCAAAGGCCGGTCATGCATCTCTTGTCCTCTGTAATGCAGATTTATTTGAAAGTTTTTTTCTTAGTTGGCAACTGGTGAGTCACTTATTGATTGCCCCTTCTAATATCAAGATAGATCTGTGGGAGCACTACAATCAGCCGCAAGTCGAACAACCGATTTGATCTTAACATATTATATCGTCATGGAGATGATTACGTCCTCGGATTTATATATGTAGGATTTAAAATCACTTATTGAACGCCACAAACTATCACTCGTACGGAATAGTATGCCTCGGACCTGAGAAGAACGGGCGCAAGAAACCCAACATGCTTCTTTTGAAGCAAAACTTCTTTAGGCGTGACTTGGGGGTAACTCAGAATATTTTTCTGACGGAAGTAACATTAGTACTTCCGGCAGGCAAAAGTCAATTGAAACAATTTTTAACCATTATAATTTAATGGTTTAAAAAATTGTTTCAAATTGCACAGTAATATTTTGTAATAGGTAAATAAAAGATCTCAGTCTGACGTTTGCGACATTCGTTGATTTTTCTTCGTCTATCGGACAGGCAAAAGGTCCGAGTCCATAGAGCCATATTCGTTCATATTCAATAACAACGTTATATTGATATGTGTGATATTAATAAAGTAATTATTTTTATTCAATTATTTATTAATAACACGGCTTTAATTAATGTAAGTATGTATTTAACGGTATAAGTTAAATCTTCTTGTCTCTCAACTTTCTAAGAATATTTGTTACATACTGCATGTCCTAGAATAGATGGGACAAACAAGGACAAACGAAAATAACAGATTTTGTGTATAAGCTTTCAGATAAGCAAAAAAGTATATATATGTATCTGTTAATTATTCTTAAAGTTAATTATAATTAAGTTCAATCAATCGCGCGTAAAGATTACACGCACACACTTTTTTTTTCATAAAAAATATGCTTATATCAGATATTTCAGGTATAAATTAATATTAGCCAATAGCAATTGTTTACCATAGGTTGTCATAATTACCTGACCAATGAGCGTTCAGTACGCTTCGCCCGCTACCTCATTTCGTTAACTGAATTGTTTGCATTACGAATTTATAGATAATATGAGCTTTCTGTGTTATATATAAGTCAGCGACACTTACAGAACTACTATAAAGAGCTGCAGGATGAGGGATTTAGTGTTAATCCTTTCACAAATCACCTCTCAAAGCTGCATCGACCCCAGCTACACAGTCGACAGATATCGTAGGCGTCTATGTCCTCGAAAATATTGAAAAATACTTTTTACATACTTTCAGTATGTAGGTATGTTACAGAGTCCGTAGCACAGTAAAGTCAGCGAGACCCCTTCATAGCAAACGGGTACCAAAAAACTAAGATTGCTTATAAATCGTATTAGTTACACGCATATAGTAAACTAGCGTACAGACCACCCTACAGCCCGATTATGCGTAACTAATTTTAATAATAATAATCCTGACACACTCTTACACAAATTATCTTGCCCCAAACTAGGCATAGCCTGTACTATGGGTGCAAGACAACGATATATTTAATACAATATACTTACTTAAATATATATCAGTACACTAGCTGACCCAGCAAACGTTGTATTGCCGATATTAAAATCGCGATACAAAAGTAACTGTTGATCGTAGATGGGTGAAAATTTGTATGTATTTTTTAATGCTAATGCTATGTAAAAAAAATTAGTGTTTAACATTAAGGGGGATCAAAAATAGATGTTGTCCGATTCTCAGACCTACCCGGACTACATCTATTTAAAATGAGAAATATATGCACTCAAAATTTCATGAGAATCGGTCAAGCCGTTTCGGAGGATTTCAAAGTTTAACACCATGACACGAGAATTTTATATATTAGATATATCCATGACTCGGAAACTAACATTCATATTCATCATATAAATGATTGCACCTACTGAGATTCAAACCCGGGAGTTAGCTCAGTAGGTATTCTGATTTATCACAAACAAACACACATTGTTTGTCAATCCAAATCGTTCACAGTAACAATATAGAAATTTATAATATAAATTTAAAGGTTTTATTAAAAAATGGCTCTGCCGTAAATCTTATTATCTACTCCACAGCTGAATATCTAAGTGATCGGATAGGACTAGATTATGATTATTTTATAGCAAATAGCAATGACAGTACAATATTGTATATTTTTATTAAAAATAGCGCAATAAAAGAATGCTGGGAGAGTTTCTTTCTTCTTTCTCTCTCAGAGCGCCATTTGTTTCCAAAGCGGTAGTAGTGTCTAGTATATTAGAAATGACATCAAAAAGAATTCTAAAGGAATCAATTTTGAGAAAATAAATGCCTTTTATGCATTTTAACGTGTGATATCATTTAGAAAATCAATCGTGCCATAGGAACCTGTACCACACAAAACAACAATTATTTTGAACAAAATATCTATCTGTTCCATTTTTTTTTTTAATATTATTCTTACTTATTTAAATATTCAGACCGCCTGGGACGAGATAGATCGCGATAGTAATAAATGTAAATTGAAAGCGTTAATAACCTAATAAAAGCAACTCAATTGTAAAAATTTAAGAAAATATTTTTGACGTTATTTTGCAATAATTGTTATACATGGCTCTAAGTAGAACTTTCAAAATAACTCAATGTACAGATGCAGAGCAACCAAGGTCGACTGTTGTGGAAGGCTTCGACGGAGGCCTATGTTCATCAGAGGAAGTCTTCCGGCTGATGATAAGGATGATATTTCGAGTTAACGTTACTTAAATTGTCGTAATATTTTTGCTTTATGTCGCGGTCGTGCTGCATCGTTATAGATGTTCTTCTCTCTCGTACGGAACTTTGACAGAGTGTATTATTATTGCGGCTAGAAAAACAAATTATAAAACACATGATGACAAACGCCTAAGCTATTACCATCCAAAAATAAAAGTGTTTCTAAAAAATTCTGCCTTAACTTTCTATTTCGGCCATAAAAATTAATTAAATGAAGCTAGTAATTAAAATCATGTATATCATCACCTATCATATGCAACACTCCATTTCATACCAAATATTCTTATTTCAGCTATACATTAATAGCATTGACGACCTGTATAGCCGAGTGGTTAGCGATCCTACCTACTAAGCTAGCGGTCCCGGGTTCGAATCCCGGTAGGTGCAAGCATTTATATGATGAATATGGATGTTTGTTTCCGAGTCATGGATGTTTAAATGTATTTATGTATGTTTATATGAATTTATGTATGTTTAAGTAAGTATATTGTATTAAATATATCGTTGTCTTGTAACCCATAACACAGGCTATAAATGCTTAACTTGGGGCAACATAATTTGTGTAACAAGTGTGTCAATATTATTATTATTATTAATTCCTTTTGAATAATCAAATCAAATCAAATCAAAATCAGTTTATTCACGTAGGTCATGGAAATGACACTTATGAATATCAAAGAAAAAAAATTTTTTTTCTTATTGAATCTACCGCTACTTCGTAAAGGGTTGAGCTAATGAGAAGAAGTAGCAAGAAACTCATTGCCACTCTTTTATATCAAGATTTACATTTAAGTACATCGATTTATAAATCATTTCAAATTACAATATAATATGTAAAATGTAAAATGATGCAACAGACACCCAAACGTCAAATAGTCAATGTCTTACACGAGTAAGTAAAAAAACGAAATGTAAATTAATACAAAAGTTATTGAGTACAGTAGCTGCATCATCCACATACACCATAAATAAATCTTTTATATCTATTCAAAAATACCACTACTTCTGAAAGAAACGGCGCTATTAGAGATGGAACGGCACAAACTATCGTATCTAGTTTAAAGTTTAGGCAAGAATTCATAATTTAAAATGAGCGCAATCTTAGTAAAAATACAATATGTGTAATACTGTGTCATTAAACAAAGTAGTTGCTAGAATATATTATAATAATATTCGAAAGAACAGGTTGTCGATCGCTTAGAATTTAAATATTCTACTGTCGAGTGATAAAATTTACATGAGAAATAAAAATAAAAATTATTATACTTCAAAATTATTTAAAAAAATCCTTAAATAAATATTCCTCGTGCTACTCTTCAAGTGAAATTTCTTTAGAATCGTTGTGATTTCAAACCGGATGCAACGGAAAAAACGACAGGTAAGAGACACAAATACAAAAATGTGTAGGAGGAAGCCGGCAAAGAATGGAGCCGGCAAAGAATGAGACAGAAATATGCATACTATTGAAGTGAAAACTTCTTTATCATCGTTGTGATTTGAAAGTCGATAAAACGAAAAAGCGACAGTAAAAAGGGCAGTCACATCAATTCATAATATTTAACATGGAAGATAATGAGATAGGAAGCATAATACAATGTTTTGGTGCCAGGCGATCATAGTTAAAGAAGAGATTGTCTGAAGTATGGCGCGAGTATACCTTAATATATGCTGACTCCAAGCGCACGACGTATTACTACATAGACACCAAGAGAACATATTGTTATATATATTAGTGGTGGTAGGAATGTCTTTCGTAGCGGTTGAAATCATGTGTCATCCTAGCAACACGTACCAGGAATTCATATGCAGTTTAGAGGTTCATGCACCATGCAGGTTTCACTTCTGACATGTGTACTTTGTACGCACGCAATGTTTTTTTAACTATTACAGGTCGATCTAGCACCACAAGCAGCTCTCGGTCACGTATTGACGTTTTGACCAGCCATCGTTCCGTCACACATAATATTTGAGGGAAGGAGACGACCATCATGTACCATGACACCGCCACAAGCATTGCTATTTTAGCAAGCATGACAGAACATGTAATAGTAGAAAAAAGATAACTGCAAAACTATAAGCTTGTTTTACAGTTTTTATTATGATCTACGATATTTTATATATGTAGATAAATCACGACATTTAAAAACAAAGTCGAAATATGGAACCAAAGAGGATGTAAATACTACGTAATATGAGGCTACGTAAGTAAAAAATTGAAATTTAGTTTAGTATGAAACTAACTTGACATAAGTATTTATTTATTATAATTTTATTTATTTATTTATTGAATGATTACATTCAAATGTTAACAAAACCTTTTAAACATAAATATTTATATATTTTTATATACTTAACACTTTAAATACTAGAAATAGTAGTAATTACAATATGGCTAAGTTTGATATCGAACAGTTGCTTATAATGTAGTGGATTTCGTCTATCTCGGTTTTTTACATGATTATAGCCGTCATCTGTCAGTTTATCAATGACGGCACGTTTCATACAATCGAGTGAATCGATTTTTCTTGGAGGGTTTCGCTAGGCTGTATGGAACATGCCACAAATTACACCATACTAAGCCTTGACTGATTAATCTATACATTGCCCCATTTACTCTAGTTCTTTAAAATATTCTTGGTCAATAAGCAGCAATGTATAACATTTATTCAGTGTAGGTTACGTATGACGAATTTAGAACTCGATTCGGACAGTGACAGGTGACTACGGCTAAGGAGAAAAGTGTGCTTACATTGTCTTTAAACACACTTTTGCCGTTCCGCTATCAGAGTGCGAATGATATTATGTCCTTACATGTGTATAGAAGGACATTAGTTACTATCTATAACAAATTTTATAATAATTAATAACTTTAAAAAGTAAGAAATCCAAATTAAGTCCGCTTTTTTTTAAACAATGGCTTGGATAACAAAAACACAGTTTTTTATTGGTCAAAAAGAAACAGAATTCGGCAAACTGTCGAAAAATATAAAGAGGGCATTTATATTTCAGTTAATTGGGTATTAATGGTCGTAATTGCCACATTTTCAGGAGAAAAAGGGAGTTTTTTCCATCCTCCATTTAGTTCGGCCCACATCGCGCTTAATATATCGGCACTTGATAAGCTTTTATCAACGGTCCAAGTATTAAGCTTTTAGCTTTTGCACCTGCATAGGGTATACCTGAATACACCAATTTTTGAAAAATCGTTCAATTTGTAACCTTAAAATACCCTTAAATTATTATTCAACACATTTGCTCCTAAAGTGAGTCTTTATTAGGGCCATAAACCAAACTGTAGTAGGTATCTAGTATATTAGAAGTGACATCAAAAAGAATTGTAAATGAATCAATTTTGAGAAAAATAAATGCCTTTTTATAACACACACGTGCATTAATAATATTACACACTAGTGCATAATAGAATTATACCTACAAAGTTAACTTAGTATCTAATTGGAAAATATATAAGAGTATACGGAGCATTTTCAATTTAACCGGGAAATACCGGTTTTCTTTTTAGAACAAATAGGTCTTATGGTGCTGAGAATCCATTTACATTTTTGGAATAAATAAATGTGTCCCTAATTCAGACGATAAAACAATTATTAAAATAAAATTATGTACAATTCACAATATTATGTTATGTTATAAAATATAATATGCATATTATCACAAAAATTATAATTTGGAACATAGGCTGTATAGCTACATGCAATTTGTTTATGGTAATTTCAATCTAAAAAGATGTGGTGTCGTGGGACACCAGGTACGAACGAAGTTCCTTCGGCTAATGTAGAATCGACACAAATTGCAAAAAAAATCGTTCTAATATTGCTATAATCGTTATCATATATTAATATAATAATATTGATAATACATACACTACTCGCTTGTGTATGCGACTGTCGCGCCTGCGCACGTCTCTTTTAACGGTTTTATTCCACGCACTTTTTTCCACGGATTTTTTCTTACGGTTTTACTATTACATTTTTTTCAGTTCGGTCCCGCAGCAAAATCCCTATCTCCTCCAAGCCTGCCGTAAGGAACTTCGTTCCAATTAAATTCTATGCGTGCCTGAAAAAGGAAAATGATTCCATACTTTTAAACCGCTTGTCGCTTATGACACAGGCGGCACATATCGTGTTCCCACTTTGGAAGCGGTTTCAACTAATTAATTACCATCCTACCGACGCAAAGTGGCCGACAGCTCTCTTGCCACATACAGACACAAAAACTTATTCAACCATTTAAAGAATAGAATATTTATTGCACTAGTTGTGAGATTATCGAGGTCTGAGTTTTTACAATTTGTTTATGTGAGAAGTTCGAATCACAGCCTCAGTTTTCATTATCATATTGCAGTACACTTTTATAATCTGTTTTTCAAACTAAAATTTCCAGTCTCGTGCCAGTTTTTGGCGAGACAACACGTCCTGAGGATGGATCGTGTAGAGGCGAAACACGTGTCGAATTGTTTTAAAAACAAATATTTGCGGAATTAAATCAAATCAAATCAAGTCATTTATTTGCATAGATTGAGTGGGTACATTGGTGTTACATTATAATCATAGGTGCTAACAATCTGTAACAATAATATTTTACAATTCTTACTCTAAGTTTACAGTGAAAAACATACAACATAAAACCAAATTATTCATAAAAGTCTATCCATCATAGTATTATAAAAAATGTGAAAAATAAAAATTGCTTACAAAAATGTTATTTGAAATATCTAAATTAACTTATTCTGATGACTATAGATTCATATCTGTTAAATATTCTTTGACTGAATAATATTTCTTTGTCATTAAAAATTCCTTAATTTTATTTTTAAAGAGTTAATATTTAAGTTTTGGTCTGCTAATGATGCTAATGAGTAACACTAAAGAAAACTTAAATCATTTGTATAATTATGGATTTTCGTAAAGTAACGCCTAATTCAATAAATTTTCTTAAATCGGCAAACTTAAATTTACTATTTTAGTCAGTTTGTGTTGGGCCTGCTGCTTCGACTGCCGAAGACAGCAAACGTCGTAAATTTGTCGGTCTCAGTGAGTCTTATCATTGTCATCTTTGTGCCGTTTGGTATCGATACACTTGACGCGTGGGGTTTCCTTTTTTAATGAAAATTAGGAACTAGACCAGCAGGACGTTAAGCTGATAGTAATTGATACTCCCTGCCCTATACAACGCAGTGCCGCTCAGGATTCTTGAAAACCACAAATATTCTGAGCGGTCTTGCAATTGCGCTCGTCATCTTGAGACATAAGATGTTAAGTCTCATTTGCCCAGTTATTTCACTAGCTACGGCCCTTCAGACCGAAACACAGTAATGCTTACACATAACTGTTTTACGGTAGAAATAGGCGCAATTGTGGTACACAAAATCAAGCCGGCATCCTGTGCAAAGGAGCCTCCCACTGGTATAGATACAGTCAGAATATTTTAAAATTACGTTAGGGATCTGGTGTGCCCTTAACCAGTGTTTGTAATCAATTTGTAATAGGTACACACGTCCTCAGCGACGACTTCGATGATCTTAAAGAATGTACAAAGTACTATCTACGCGCATCAATAGGCTACTGGTAATCCAAGCGCTGGCAGCTATTTCAGTCAACGGATCATCTTAAGCTATCCAACGCGGCAACGCCGCCAGTATTTTTGGTACACTTCCCCGTAATGATAGTTTGAATTTAATGTAATCATAGTTTTGTAAATATTATAGTTAAAGGATTAGCAAAATGTAGTTTCGGTACATTGCATTCGTATAATGTATGCCTGTCTTTTAATAAAATGACAACTCTTGTAAGTAAGGGAATACTTGCACATACAACTATAACTCACACAAAAATATTTTTATTTACGCTTGTGTGATCGAAGGTTTACCCACACAATAAATTATTTTTTATTGCGTGGGTATTTTTTTTGTCTTAAATACATTTTGTAGATTAAATAGAAGACTAATTGTAGTATGAAGAAGAAGTATTTGGTATACTGGAAGTTTTAGATATATTACGGGGTTGAAGTATGAAACTGCCGATTTGTAATTTATTTAATTATTAAATTCCGCCAACAAGGTATACACTAATATAAACACAGTATAATACAAAAACAATAACATTCACATGGTAAGTGATGCCTCAATTATAGGCGAAAATGACATGCTATTCACTTAAATTATGCCACAATATAAAATAAGAACTATAATATATTATATATCTACGAATACAATCTTAATATAAATTTACACAAAATATTATCGAAAAATAACGATTGAGGTCATCCCTCCCTTGTAATGAACAAAATAATTTCTCTTTTTTAATTTAACATATTTATTTAATCAAACTAATAACCATTATTATCTATTCATTGCTGCCATCTAATAGGAAGGTCATTTATGCCTTTGCGATAGAAATGTTGTGATCTAGTTTCGACAAACTGTGCAGAGTTAAAACGGTTTCTCGTGCTGTATGAGGTCTAGCGTTATCATGGAGCAATCATGGTGAAGGTCAGTTCATGAAGAAGTCGGGGCTTTTTCACTGCTAGTTTGGCTATCATTGTTCGGAGTTCAGCACAGTAGACATCTGCCGTTATTGCTTGACCAGATCAGAGAAAGCTATAGTGAATAACATCAGGCTAAGACCACCAAACGGTTACCATTACCTTTTTATTGGTAAGCTTTGCTTTAATACACTATAGCGGCGTTGGACCTGGGGTCAGCGATTGCATTTTTTGCTTACGGTCATCGTAAAGAATCCACTTTTCATCGCATGTCAAAATTCAATCCGAAATTCCTTCATTTCTGGTTCGATTCAACAAGGCAATATAAGTTTCAACACGCGTTTCTTTCTGCATATCAGTCAAATCATGAGGCACCATTTTTCATATTTTTTTTATAATTCAATTGATTCAATGCAAATGAGTCAATATTATTGGTATGGTAACGTTGAACCATGCCGCTAATTCCTGGATAGTTTGGCTCGGATTGGCTTCCACCATCTTTTTCAATTCATTGTTATTCACCTGTGTGGGCGTCTTCCACGTGGTTCGTTCTTCAAATTAAAGCTTCTATCACGAAAGCGTTTCAACTAAAGTCGCATGGTGCCTTCATTAGCAGTCCCCTCTGAAAGCGCCACTATGATATTGCGAGATGTTTCAGCCACGTTAGTTCCGCGTCGGAACTCGAATTTTCCAAGTATATCTTTCTTGTCTAAGCTGAATAAAAAAAACAACTGAAAGTTGATAAACGAATGTTGCACATTTTTTAATAGAAGATGGCACATAAGTTCCACGAGGAAAAAGTTTCACTCAAAAATCTCAAACCATGATGGTTCTATTTTAATTCAAAGTACCTATTACAACAAAACGGCAATTTCATACTTAAATCCCTATTATTATATCATTGTGGAGCATTATTTACGTATCACTAATCATTACGTTAATAGAGAGGCGCGGCGACGCTGTTTCTTCTGACTCACTCCACAAAATCTATTTTTAAAACTAGATACATATCTGACTGTGATATGAAATTGCTATTGCTATGCACGAAGTTTCCTTGGGATGTCGAATCAGAAATAAGGTGATCCGTAGGAGAGCGAAAGTCACCGACATAACCCAAAATATGATTGCGAAACTGAAGAGGCAGATGGCCGTTGGGGCAGTAAAGTCCTCGAATGGTGACCACGTCCGGAAGACGCAGTGTTGGCAGGCCCCCTAACAAGATGGACCGACGATCTGATCTAGATCGCCGGAATACGTTGGATTAGAGCAGCGCTGGACCGATCACCGTGGCGCCTATTTCTGCCGTGAAGCAGTAACGTTACTTACTGTGTTTCGGTCTGAAGGGCGTCGTAGCTAGTGAAATTACTGGGCAAATGAGACTTAACGTCTTATGTCTCAAGATGACGAGCGCAATTGTAGTGCCGCTCAGAATTTATGGGTTTTCAAGAATCCTTAGCTGCACTGCATTGTAATGGGTAGGGCCTATCAATTACCATCAGCTGAACATCCTGTTCGTCTCGTCCCTTGTTTTCATAAAAAAAATCCTTAAGACGACATAAAAAGTGCTAAATAACACTACTGCTTGGCGCAAAGAGAAGGCACCCCTGTGACAACATAGCTGGTTAATTAGGTCAGACTAGGACAAACTGTCCGAGCATAATATTCACAAAAACAAAAGCTTAATTCTTAATTTAAAATCATAGTAAACTTAGAACAATGACCACAGACTATATTATATTAATATTTTTCCCTAGTCCGTTGTCCTGCATTTTATAGCAGCTGCGGCCAGTGAATACCATAAGGTACTTGCTATACACTATAGAGTATTGTGAATAGGTTTTAATTATTAATTTTGTTTACCCCCGGCGTTATGGTCCGGCTTGACAAAGAGTATTTAATCGTTATTTTGAGCCACATCTTTATTAATTTAATGAAAGGAAGACGTCCTCATTTTGTGTGCAGTTTTAGTCTGTTACCATAGGCGTTGAGTCCTAAGGTATTTGAATTGATTTTTTTTTCTTTTAATTGGGTGTTTGGTGGGATTTATTTGGATTCTCGATTCTGCCATATAGCTTAACGGAAATATGGCCGTTGTGGTAGCAAAGTCCTCCGATGAGACCGATGCCCTGTACAACATAACCGGAATGAGAATTTGGTTACAAACTTTTGAAGGTACCATAGAAAATACCAAGGAAAATTTAAAATTTAAGGTCAAAATATTACGCTTTATAACAGGCGCGTGCATTGGTTTTCTAGCAAGGAAACTGTATATCTAACTAGTCGTAGTTGAGCCTTGGAATATGCAAAGATTGTTTAACGTACGTCTAGTATCTACCGTAAGGATAAAATTTTATAAGTGCGTGTTTAATTGAAGTTTGGTTATCAAATAACGAAACCAAATTAAACTAAATCAACTTTAACACTAGTTCTATATATATTACAGCTATAACGAGGTCGGCACTGTCTAATTGCCTATATAATTTGCATGCCCCTGCTTTATAATTATAATTGCCTATAAGTACTACATTTACAACTTGAAGATAGAAATTTGAGTAAACTTATCAGCCAGAATGAGTGAAGTCATCCGCAGACCATTTGCCGCTCATAATTATGTTATTACTCGTTGGAATACAAAGTGTCCTGATGGCACTCAAGCAAGACTCTAGTTTCCTAGCGCGGGGAAAGGCGGTGGTGTGGAATCCGACTTGAGTCTACATTCTGGCTACTTCTTATGTTCAGGCTACTTCAAGCGGTGGAACTGTTGCTTAGAACATCAAATACCGCAAATATGTCGGTCTTAGTGAGTCTTACATCTTTGAGCCGTTTGTTGTCAAGACTCTTGGCACGTGGGGCCCAGTTTCGGAGTAGGTATAAAGTACTATCTACGAGCCACAATACGGCTACTGGAAACCCAAGCGCTGGCAGCTACTTCGGTCAACGGATCAGCCTAGCAACCAAACGCGGAAATGCTGCCAATATTTTTGGTACACTTCCACGTAATGATAGTTTTAATTTAATGTAATCATAGTTTGAACAACATTTCTTTTTATTATATAATAAACTGAAATTGTTTGGTTCTGACTGTGCAAGAAAAATTCCCATCAGTTTTACCGTTTCTGAGAATAACGAGTAGAAACAAAATAAAATGAGAAAATGAATAAATGCCTATTGTATTGTTGCAGAGGTTTGGAAATGTACAAAGTACAATTTCCTACGTGTCTCATAAGCTACTGAACACCAAGCGCTGGCAGCTATTTCAACCTACGGATCAGCATAGACATCGAACATGGAAATGCTGCCAGTATCCTTGGCACACTCTCTCGTAGTGATAGTTTTTACTTGATTTAATCATATTGCTACAATACTTACAGTATTGTAAATATAGTTACAAGCATTGTTACGATCAAAGTAACAATATTTGTGTTCGATTGTTTTAATAATTCTGACTGTATAAAAGTCGGACGTTGCCTCTTGGCCATAAAAAAATAAATGCCTATTGTCTATGCTCAATTGCTTGGGGTTGGAACGGGTCATTTTAAATTGCGAACATGAGTCGCCATTGTAAAAAATACTCTATTACAACAGTTTAGAGTGACATTTTCAAACTAGGACTGTTTTATAAGGAAAAATTATTTAGTAAGTATTGCTGACCAGTTACCTAAGGGAGGTGATGTCAAACAGAATACATACTCTTTGCTTGCAATGTTTATTAAATGAATTTTAAAGCTTATTTTTAACTCTTACGTGAACATCGAGGGTTTCGTATCATTATAATGTCTATCATATTATATAGTACTCGGTTTTAGGAATAGGCTCCTGTGGATCCCCTGGTGTTACAAGAGAGTATTGGCCGCGTTATCACTATATACCTTTACCCCACTAGCTGACTTATTAGTTAATTAACATTAATCTATACCAATAACTTATTCTCGTTTGTTGAAACCTTAATTACATTTTATGAATCGCATGCAAGCCAACTAAATTAATAAATTCAAAAGGCATCCTCAGGAAATACTGTCTCGCCAATCTTTGGAAGGAGAATCAACGAGTTTATATCAAATCAAATTGGTTAATCTAGGTCAACTCATAAGCATTTGGATTGCTAAAAGACTGTTAATGCTGTTAAAGAATTACACATATCTTATGAAGATTATTTTATTGATTTATTTCACAATTCCGACCCCAATTTCAACTTGACAGCATGTGAAAACTACAAATCTGTTCTTTAGTTTTGAAATTTCTGGGCTAACTAAGCAATGGGCAGACGGGACCCTGGACCCGCAAACTAGGACAGACCGTGACCGGAGTTGTACAATATAATATGTCAAAGAAAACAAACATCAACATATTTTGAGGTAAGTGACTAACATAAAATGGTGGTGATGCAATTAATGGTGCCAACAATAACTATTTTATATATAATTAAGAGTGTGTGTGTATGAAAATGTGTTTAGCTTTATATTAATCACGAAATAATTTAACGATAACGTTGGAATTCGAAAAATAAACCATCTAGGATAAATTTTGCATCGAATGGTGGTAGTTTCATGTCGATACGATCAGTGGTTTAGGCGTCATTGAGCCACAAACAAAGACCATTTTCATTAGGTATATATAGAGAGCGGATACGGATCGGACTCTGAGCGAATGGAGTACGAAAGCGCAGATAAAGTACTGATTTGAAACGAGCAGCTTTTCGATACGATTGCAGTACTGATTACCGCTTGCATACTAGCGTTAACATTGGGTCGATGGACGTTGTTTGCAAGTATTTTCCGGAGAAACGCCAGGAGTGTGCTGCCTTAGTGAGAAACTACCGAATCACGACATTTTCTAGCAAACACTCAAAAATACAATGTTTGTTTCCAAATGTCCTCATTTGGGGCAGACATTGACAAGAACGACGATTTAATCCGATATTCAGGGTATTAATTTATTTATATTCTTACACACACGATACAGTAGAAGAATAACATACCTACTATACTTATTCCTATGTATTAAGTATGCTAATTCTAAAAATAAGTGTTTAGAAATCAGTAATACGGACTTTGCTTTTGATTTTTTAGATGCAAGGACAGATTCACCATCCAATTGGATCATTGCAATTTCTCGAAGATGCACACCATTTAATTTCCGATCCGTCTTGCATTCGCCATGACCATTAACAAATCTCAAGGCCAATTCTTAATAGTTTGTGGTATGAATCTAGAAAATCCCATGGTCAATCTATATACTCGTATATATATATATAAGAGATTTCCGCGTATATAGTCACTCATCGCGATATCTCTGGAACCATAAGGCGTAGAAACTTGAAATTTGGTAGGAATATTCCTTTCGTCGAGTAGAGGTCAGCACGGAGAGTAAGAACAGATTTTACGAAATTCCATCGGTGAGAGTTTTTTTTAACAGAACAACGTCTGTCGGGTCCGCTAGTTCAATCTAAATAAAATTTGTACGAATATTTATTAGTTGAACACCAATACTATTCAACATGACATAGTTTTGTTAGTTTTGTAAAGAAAATTGTATAATGTTTGTAATAAATTAAAAATGCTTCTAATGCTGGATATTACAATGCAGTGACGTTTAAGGATTCTTGATTGAACCCAAAACTCTGAGCGGCTTCGCAATTGCGATCGTCAGTTTGAGACAAACCAAAACACATTATCTACGGACCCCGCTGGAACGTGAAGCCCCCTCTCGCGTTTGTCCTGTTGCGTCAGTACGTTTTACAGTTTCATTACCGTTAGGTACATGTCGTGATATTTTCGTGCTATCACTGCTTTGTTTTTAAAGTTTTCATTGTTCGGTTTTGACTTGACAGATGACGGCTATAATCTTGTAAAATACGGAGATAGCCGAAATCCACTCCGTTCTTAGCAACTGTTTCAGCTTTCAAACATAGCCGGATTATACTGTCGCCGATCGCCACACTGTAATTACTACTATTTCAAACTTATGTCAAATCTCACTGTACGTTTCACACTAAGCTAAATGTAAATTTTTACTCTGGCAGTTATTACGTAGTATTTACATCCTCTTTGGTGCCCAATAAAATGAATAAAGCATAGACAAGAGCTTTTTTCGTTTTGCGGCAAAGGCACACCCTTCTATACAGCCATTTATGAAAAAATTATGAATTTGAATATTGAAGTAGTAGGTACTCGCATTATATAACATAATTTACCAATTTTACAACCAGCACCTTTTCACGATAACATTACGGTTTTCTAATACTTTTGTAAAATAATAATAAGTCTTAGTGAACTTTTCGTCCGCAGCATTGTCGTACACTCACCGTTTTTTTTTTCACTTTTACAAAGAAAAGATAAACGAACGTAATCGTTACCAAAATGTGAGTACAGTGTCACCAACTTATCTTTGAACTGATGTGTGTCGCCATCGTCGTTTCGCTTGTAAATGTAGATAGTTTTGACTGTTGTTGTTAATAGTTCTGTAGCTTATTTTGTTCTAATTTGGGGCAAGATAATTTGTGTAAAGTGTGTCAATATTATTATTATTTATTAATAACTAGCTGACCCGACAGACGTTGTTCTGCCTGTTTTATGAATTTGTCAACAATATATCATAATATCAAGAATTATTTCGTAAAATATGCACCCCCGGGCATCTAGCTTTCGGCATATTTAACGCTTAAATTTCAGAAGTATTGCAATAAAACACACGGAACACTCGAAAGTAGTAGACACAGACAGCCGAATGACATTTCAACATGGCGACCATAGTTCCTATTTTTGCCACTTCACAGTTAAGATGGTATTACTGTACCACCGCTCATACTAGTATGCAACACACGAGGAATTAAATGAGCGTAACTGTCCTTTCTGGTGCGTGTAGTCCAAGTCAAGAAAAAAACTCTAACAGGGTCATTGTCAGTTCTCTATTCTAATTTGAACAACGACCTCACATAGTTATCAAGTCAAATACTTTATTTGAGTACTTACTGCTCAATTAAGAACTTTTAAATCACCATTCATAGCATGTATGATATAAAAGAACCGCTGAAGTGTGAGCCGAACTCATACACAAAGGATTCCTTTTTTATGACAGTTTTGGACGAGATGAGCAGGTCGTTCAGCTGATGGTAAATGATACGCCCTGCCCATTATAACGCAGTGCCGCTCAGGATTGTTGAAAAACACAATTGGGATCGTCACTTTGAGACATAATATGTTAAGTCTCATTTGCCCAGTAATTTCACTAGCTACGGCGACCTTCAGACGAAACACAATAATGCTTAAACATGACTGCTTCACGGCAGAAAAAGGCGCCGTTGGGTCACCACCACATCCTGTGCAATGGAGCCTCCCACTGGCAAACTGGTCCTGTCAACTTAAAAGATAAAATTTTATATACTGCTTAAATAATTAATACCATTATTATTGTAAGAAGAATGTAATATATTAAAGTGCTCACAATTGATGCGGTAAAACTTATTTGATTTCATATGACGTAAGCAGAGTAAATCCCTTATAGAATGAACTTTGAACTTTATTAAGACCTACGAAATATTAATGATCCAAAGACAAACATAGATTTCGCTGTCAAAATTTAAATCCAGGCATCCCCTTGCGCGCATTAGTGACATCCTAAAAGCCTCTTAAATGTATTAAATATTCTATAAGCCCCGCTCTCTGGCAAATGCCGGTTTGACAGCTAAGCTTCCTACAAACTTGTTGCTATCCTAAAATATTATTTATTGGGGAGTTTTGTCTAATAACTGTCGATTTCAATAATCTAACTATACTTTTAAACCAAATTAAAAAAAGTGTACGCACTCACTTTAATCTTTACGCGCGATTGATGTAAAATTCAATTATAATTAACTTAAGGAATAATTAACAAATACATATATATATATATATATATAAGTACTTTTTTTTGCTTATATCTGAAAGGTTATAGACAAAATATGATATATTCGTTTGCCCTTGTTTGTCCCACCTATTCTAAGACATCCAGAATTATAACAAATATTCTTAAAAAGTTGAAAGACATGAAGATTTAATTTAATTAAATTATACACTTACTTTAATTAAAGCCGTGTTATTAATAAATAATTGAATAAAAATAATAAGAAATTGAAGATCAAATTATTATTATAACATATATTATATAACGTTGTTATTGAATATTAACGAATATGGCTGTATGGGCTCGAAACTTTTGCCAGTCCAATGGAGGAGACAAATTTAGTTTTTTCTGCCGGAAGTACTAACGTTACTTCAAAAATATTCTGAGTTACCCTGAAGTCACGCCTAAAGAAGTTTTTCTTCAAAAAAGAAGAAGTAATCGATTCTAGTGTTTCGATAAGTGATATTGTATCCTATTTTGAACAAAATTATTTTAATTTGAATCGATATGGTTATTTATTTCCAATTATAAACGTAAAACAATTTTAACAGAAAAATTTAGCGACAGTTTAGCATTATGGTTGGTACTATATGCCAATTAAAATCCAGTTCAAAGTTAATATAAAACCTGTGATAACTTAGCTCCTTGTTTGCCATGTTTCGGAGTAAAAGATCGTTCCATTTTTAAATATGGATTTTAATAATAGCTTTAACCGGCCCCTGCTCGCATGTACCTATTTGGTTACGGCAAGAAAGAGGATGTTAATACTATGTAAGAAGAGGCGGAACTGCCTAAGTAAAAATTGAAATTTGGTTTAGTATGAAACGTGCAGTGATTTGACGTAAGTCTGAAATACTGGTACTTACAGTATGGCAATTCGCGACGAGGTATAATCCGGCTAAGTTTGAAAGCGAACAGTTGCAATGTATTCGGTTTTGGCTATGTCCGTTCTTTACAAGATTATAGCCGTCATCTGTCAATCTTGCAATGACTGCACGCTTCATACAATCGAGTGAATCGCTTTTTTCTTAGAGAGTTTCGCTAGGCTGTTAGGCACTTGAATAGAATACATTAAATCACATTTACAAACACAAATATAAGATTTTTACAGTTCTAATAATTTGTACCTATAACAGAAATGGACACTATTCCTTTGACATTATAAGTTTACGATATATGATTGCTTTTTGCTTAAATGTTTCAAACATATCTGTTGACTAGGAATTAGATCGCCTCCTAGCCAGCACCGACTTGCGTAGTAGCTACGGACCGTCCAATTTCGCCAAAGTAATTTAATAAGTGTTTTATAATTCAGTAAGTTATTCAGTCAATCATTAAAGTTATAGTGAAAATTATTGTTACTTAGTTTTTTAGTTAGTAGTTTAATTAAAAAATATTTAGTATTTTATTTTTAAGTGAGCCTAGATAATTGTTGAATATATCTAAATTTGTGTATGTTGTATTTATTTATTTATTTAATAGGTACACACAACAGAATTACAACAAATACATAATAAAAAAAATAAACTATCAGCTAAATACAAGATAGGCTGCAACTCCACGAGGGTGTGTACTCAGCATGTTTAGCATAAATTAATAACTATGCAAATACAACAGTAATAGCGATTTTAAAACTAACTTTAGTTAATGTAGTATTATAAAAGAAAAAGATAGAGAGAATATATATTTGGACAAATAGATGTGAATAATTATGGTAGTTATATTAAGATGCTTTTTTAAAAATTTAAACTATTTAAGGAATTTATATAAACTAGATTTCCATTTACAAACAGATGAACTGTGGATGTCAGGTACTTCACTGATTTCGAGTAGTAGTGCATTGTATTGACGACAAATTCTATAGATAGGGTTATGGAAGGACACGTTATTATTGCAGAACGGAATGATAAAAGGCTGTTCATGTCTTGAAGACCGATTGGGAACTCTTAGATGAATATTCGACAAGAGGGAAGTAGAAATTGTGCCATCGAGTATTTTGTATAAAGTCGTTAGGCCATGCAATTTGCGACGACTCTCGAGGCTCAGTAACTTGAAGTGAGATAGCGTTTCCTCATATGTAGTCAGCTCCCTTTTTAGACGAAACCTAATCGTCAATACGCGAAGAAGACGTCTTTGAATAGACTCAAGCATATCAGTATATGTATTATTTATTATTGTTCACAAACTGTGGTAATTGGAGATCCTAAATTGGATTTTAGGAATCCTTTATAAATTATGAAAAAAAGGATGTACTGTATACAATTCGTTATTTTTTTTAGTGATAACCCTCACTTCTGAGATTTATAAGTTTAACACGACTTAAATGAAAATAAATAAATTTTGAAATAGTATATATATATCGCGAAAATTGCTGCCGGCACGTGAGGTACCCATGAAGCTCACTTTTTTACCGATTTTCTCCAAGGACCCGTCGTCTCCACCCGAAAGGGAACAAATATCACCGAGTGATGCATATTTCCTTCGCCTTAAATTTTCGGCAATTCCCGCCATTGCACCTGCTCCATCCAAAGTTCATTTTCAAGTTATAATACAAAATAAAAATATTTTTTTTATTCAATATTAATAAATAGATCACCACATTTACAGTGTAATTATTATCTATCTACAAATTACATGTTCAACTGTCAGTCGATTTATTCCTCCTTGACCCGAACGAGTAAAACATAGCTGGTGGCTTGATGATCCTGTTCTCGGAAACTCTGATTCATGTTAATAATATTAAAGTTCTTTAATGTATTTATCTACACCCATGCTTTAAATCCTCTATTAAAGATTCTGAAACAGTTAGCTAATTGCCAACATTAAAACACCCAACGTTCTAATAACCATTACATCATCCAAAAGAGTGTTGTAATGTTGTACTGAATTTCATAACAACACTCCTATGTTTTTTTTTATCCCTTCATGCGCAAAGAGTTTCAACATACAGCCACATTCTTATTGCTCGATGCGTGGTATCTGTATGAAACTTTTTCGTTTACGCGCGCTCCACACTCCCAGAACGTCGCACGCCGTAAAAAAAAGTAGGTTATTCGAATCCCCGCCATTTTCCTTCGATATTTTTATTGTTTTGTTTACAAAAACTGAGCGATTCATTTTTAACGCTGCAAAAGAACATTATATTCGAGTGAATTTTAATTATTGCACTATATATAATGTAAATTACTACTAAAATTAATAATTGTTTCATTAATACTTAGTTTATTTGTATATAATCAGTAATGAATGATATTAGGTAAGTAAGCTAACTGTTCCAGAATCTTTTACAGGATTCATATTCTGGGTGTAGATAAAGTCTTGTATGCAACTGTTGATAACTAGGTATTAAAACACTCATGTGATACTATGATCCACATTCGTGTTTTAATACCCCTTATTACACAACAGTTGCATAAATAATTATTATAGTTTTATATATATTTTTATAATTGTAAGTAATAATTGTAAATAAGCTCTTATTATTTATTTACGGTTCAAATTCAAAATTCAATTCAAAATTTCTTTATTTGTACACAGTCATTTACAATCACATATGAAACTCTCCTGGTAGATTTAGATAATCTGTGTTAGGAGAGAATCGCTCATTGCAAGTTATACAAAACAATATTAAAAACTAAAAGTAAGGAAGTTGTTGACTCAATTGAATTGGATTATAAACAAACAAAACCACGGTAAAAGTGGATTGATTCATCTAATGTACCTACTCAATAGAATCAAAGGCAAATAAACTTTATTCAATTAGGCTTAAACTAAGCGCTTTTGAAATGCCATTAAAACTATTTAAGTTAAATAACTTATATATTATATTATATTAGTATAACTCAATCTGCTACTATATATGCGTAAAAAGTAGAGCTCGTGAGAAGTACATTCAAGAAACTCAACGGCTACACTTATAAATCAAATAGAGTATTTTACAATTTCTGTAATATACATAATAAATTAATTTGTAAGACGCTACATCCAATATATGGATCGTGTTCAAAGTTAAATATCAAATTTTTCATTAAAATTACAAAAGAATAAATAATAATAACTGTTGCGTTTTTAAATAAAAAACACTTTTAAACAGATTGAAATCCATTTTGTACTTGTGTAGTCCTATAAGTAGTATTTTATTTAAATGTGTAACGCGTTAATCAAAGAAAATACTATGTTCTATTTTTATTTATTAATTAACTTTGTTTTTACCTACTCGTGTGAGGCATTGACTGTTTGATGTTTGAGTATTTTTTTTGCATCAGATTACATAATATATTGTAATTGAAATAATTTGTAAAACGATGTTCCTGTAAATATTGATTTAAAAAAGAGTGGCAATGAGTTTCTTGCTACTTCTTCTCATTAGCTCAACCCTTTACGAAGTAGCGGTAGATTCAATAAGAAAAATATTTTTTTGACATCCATAAGTGTCATTTCCGTGACCTACATGAATAAAGTGATTTTGATTTGATTTGATTTAAAAAAAAGAGTAGCAATGAGTGTCTTGCCACTTCTTCTCACTAAAGTTCAACCTTTTCCGAAATGCTGGTAACTAGTAATAAGAAAAAAAATTTTGACATTTTAAGTATCATTTCTTTGACTAAATAATAAAGTGATTTTAATTTGGTTTGATTGATTGTTGATGATTTAGCCTAGCGTGACAGCTCTGTGTGTTCAAATAATCACAATCACAAAATAAAATACTTATAGCACCTAAAGAAGTTTTCATTTACCAAAAATTCATTTGAAAGAGCTTAATTAAGAAAGTAAAATATTGTATTTAAACAGTAATGAAAAAAAAAGCTAGTGTGTAACGTATAAATAAAACCAGGGCATTTAATGCGAGTGAAACAGGGCGGGAAAAAAAGGATTTTCTCATTGGCAACATTTTACATCTTATGACTGCGAAATGTTTTTATTCATTTCTCTCTTTTTATTTTTCTTCAACGACTTATAATGCGAGTACTCTTTTCCCAAGTGCTTTCCATAATATTTTTCATGACTGTATGGAAAGGGTGCCTTTGCCGCATAATGCAGAAAAAAGGTTCTTGTCTATGCTTGCTTGAAGGCGGGAAGTGTGACAAACTTGAATTTCAAATCTCTTTACAAGTTTTAATTACGGTAAAAAATAACAAAGTGAATTTGTTTGATGTGTTACTTAAAGAAATACTTTGTGTATACGCTGTTTTTGAAAAAGTATTTAAATTACACAAACCCTTTTGTAGGGTACGTAAAGAGCCTACCCTACACAAGTACGGGAACCCTATTAGTACGAATCTATTAAGTTCATCTGTCTGTATGTCAATCGATTGCATCTCGTAAGTCGCAATAGATGGAAGGAGTGTGTGCAAATAATAAAATCAATTTGGACCATATCAAAAAGCCGCCATGGAAAAAAAATATTAATTTTACAAAGCGCCAACCTTACCGAATGTCATTATTTCTATATATTACTAGCTGACCCGACAGACGTTGTTCTGTATATAATAAATAAAATAATGTTTTTATATGAATTTGTCAATAATATATCATAACATCAAAAATTACTTCGTAATATATGCACCCTGCTGTCGTAATGAAATTGTTTCACAGCACAACTGTCAAACCGTGCGTCAATAAATTCTCTCATAGAAATTATGTATGGACACATCAAAGGAAAAACAAATTTGTTGTTTTTATTTAATTTAGCAGCATTTTCCTATTTATTCACCTTTTAAACCTTCTCTGGACTTCCGCAAATAATTTAAGACCTAAATTTACCAAATCGGTCCAGCCGTTCTCGAGTTTTAGCGAGACTAACGAACAGCAATTCATTTTTATATATATAGATTAGTTGACCCAGCAAACGTTGTATTGTCATATAAAGTAATAAGAAAATTAATAATTAAAATTTTTGGCATGTAAAAAATAGATGACGACCGATTCTCAGACCTACCAAATATATCGTACATAAAATGTATCGTACTACGATAGTTATTATATTCGATTGCCATCTTGCAACCCTATTTCTGTGGATGGAACAGAATAGTATAAAAATCGCGATACAAAAATAGGTGTTGATGGTAGATGGGTGAAAATTTGTAGTGGTATGTATTTTTTAATGCTGAATCATAATAAAATAAAATTAAAAATTAAAAAAAAATATATTTAGGTTATATAATTATATAGACTTATCATTTACGGGTATGCAAAATAGATGTCATCTGGAAACAGCTGTTATATTTCGGAATGTTGGCCAAGAAGGGCTTGGTGCATGTAGATAGGAAGATATATACATTCTTATTAGCTATTTATTTTAAACTATTCTTTCAATTTGATTTCTGAACGACGGGGGACACATCAAAGGAAAAACAAAATTTTTGCTTATATTTATTTTTTCCGAGAATTTTCATATTTATTCACCTTTTAACCCTTCTCTGGACACCACAAATAATTCAAGACCAAAATACGCCAAGTCAATCCAGCCGTTCTCGAGTTTTAGCGAGACTAACGAACAGCAATTCATTTTTGTATATAGATAAGTCAATAGTATAAATTTTATACCATTGGATGCGCGAAAAAATAACTTTCACATTGTATAAAATGTTGACCCAAATGAGACCAGGGTGCTCCGCAAGGTTCTATTTTCGGTGCTATTTATACAACAATCTTTCTGATATACCATAGTAAGTAAGATCTTTATTATAGTCATAAGAATGTATTATTTGCTTCTGGCCTTTTAAGTGAAATAACATACACATATATTTGAAGAGGTAAACACTACACTCTCAATAGTAGATGTTGATTTGAGATGAATAGAGTTCTGTTAAATTGTAAAAGGATGTTTAAGATGAACCATCGCACCCTCCACATAGGAGCGTTTGATTTAGAAGTGAAAACCATAGTTTAAAAAAAAAAAATCAGCTCTAAGTATAACCTAGTTCTAAGGGGAACCCCCAAAATTTATTGTTTGTTTTCTATTTTTGTGTAAAAATCTTAATGCGGTTCACAGAATACATCGATTTACCAAGTTCCAACAGTATAGTTCTTATTGTTTTTAAAATAAGTGGCTATGACATACGTACGGACAGACAGACAGACACACATGACGAATCTATAAGGGTTCTGTTTTTTGTCATTTGGCTACGGAACCAGAAAAGAAAAGAAAAAAGAAGTCAACAGTTTAAAAATTAAAAATATTTGAATTTGAGTATTATGAGTGTTGTTGTGCCTATATCTTAGGGCCCTTTATTATCTGCATGCGATTCACACGTCACGGGCACTGGTCGGTATTGCCCTCTCTGTCACACCATAGATTCGACAACTACAAGTACTTCTCAATAGTTGAACTAGCACGAAAAGAGTTTTGCACCATTAAGTTTGAATGTGTACTTTTTAAGCATTTTTGTAAAACAGCATTTTTATTAATTTGTATGTCGGCTAAATTGCATATCGAAGTGATTATTTCTCATATGAGGGTAAGCCGCTTCGTAACATAACGCGTTACGGCGCCAGTCTGTCAGCCCTTTCTGTCAAGCATACGGCAGCGGTAGGCTGGTTTCTCCCCTCTCACTCTAACCTATTGTTACTTTTATAGGATTAAATAATGATACTACTATTGTGTATACACAAAATTCTAATGTATATATTCAAGAATACAGTATATTTTATAAACAATAAATGATATTTTTAATAAATAACCTTTTCTTACATTATCATAATAATATAATAAATAAAATTTAAGTAATAACATAATATTAAGCTTTTCTCAAGTTAAACAATTTCAATATTAAATAGTTCAACTTCGATTAGTTTATAAGTTCGCTAGAAACTGTCATTACTATAATGTTATCACCAGGAATAGACATAAACTTATAATGCCTACTACTCGGCTAAGTCGAGTGATTAAGGCATTTGTTCTCAGAAAATGTTCAAAACAAAAGTATTCTAAAGTATTGTTAAAAAAGGTTGGTGTGGTTAAGGTTACTTTGACATAAATAACTTTCTTAATGACACCACAGATTGGGAACGGAGCGACCGACCTCAGACTACTAAATATTAAGTTTAATTGTACAATATTACTTTGTAAACATATTTTCTTGCTGAAAAAAAAGCCCGCTGCGTTCGTTGCGCCCATTCTTCTCAGGTCTGAGGTATTTGTTTTGTAATGGGTGGTAGTTTTTAACTTTCAATAAGTGATGACTGATGTCACATCCTATTTTGAATATAAATATTTGAATTTTAATTTATCACTTCTGTCAGGCGTCCCGAGACGCACACGATTTTTGTTTATATTTTTTGTTGTTATAGCAGATATATAAAAATATTTTTTTTTTCAAGCAAGGTGCAAGAGGCATAATACCCTGTTACGTCAATAAAGGGAGAAGTCTCCCTGGAATCACATTAGTGCGCGGTATGGTCTAATTTAACTAGAAGAGTGTGTACCGAGGCCACCCCTAGGCCGGGCCGAGATCAAAGACGCCCATAGATCAACAACATATAGAGTATGCTAACCACTTAATTTTTTTTATTGTTTTCTTACGATAGATACATGCAGATGAATATACTGCCATTATCAACTTATAAATTAAATAATTATTATATTCATTTTTTCAAACAAAACAATTTGTATTGACAACATTCCTTATGCGAATGTTTAGTTTGATAGTCTTTTTTAAACATGAGTTTCGATGACGATTTTAAGCTATTCTTATCATGACCTTTCCAATGATATATTATGGGGGATTTTACCTTTTGAAGTTGCTGAGGAATAAAATTTCCAAGATGGATATATTGATAGATGTTACTACCAAAAAGAAAGGAAAGTTCGATCAGATATCCACAAGTTTACGAGCATTTGTATTATTATTTTTCATGCATCGTATGGAATATTTATTCGAATATAATGCGACATGCATTCAAAAATTAAATTTCTTTGAAAAGAGAAGACATTCGTTGTGAATCAAAAATTCAAGACAAACAGAAATTGCGTACTGATTATAATCATCTGCAAAAAGCACATTCTCCTTTTGGTTGTCTGCATTTATAATAAAATACCAATTAGCCTGCGAGAATTACCCTTCAATATATTTAATTTAGATTTAAATTTGTTTACACTTTTTGACAAGTACAAGTGTATGTAAATACCCAAGTGTTGAATAAATATCGTTGTTTTATTGTGTCATTGACGGGACTCGCCTCATGATGGCGTCATGAGTAATTCTTATTAAATGCGAATGAAGAACCATACAAAGGGAACTCAATCATATTTAAAAAAATGTGTACTTATATGTATATGAAATGCTCACGAAGTACACCTACTCTGCTGTAGTTCTTTTTTATTCCTTAGTCTATGGAGTTCGGGGTCTTCGCCCTAGCGAAAGAGTGCGTGCGTTAGTAATAGGTGTTTAGCGCTGGCGCATAATGTATCCTAGATAGCGTGGCCCACATGTCTTGGCTGCTGCTATTGTCTGTGGAAATATGTCAAGTTTTTACGACGCTCTATGAAAACACGAGGTTTTAACGCGTGAAGTGGTGCGGATAAATCTTAATGTATCTCTATACGTGTTTGCCCGGCCATAAAAAGAATATGGAAGTCCCAACCTCAAGGGTGGTCGACCCAAACTGACGAGGTAGTCAACCCAACAAAAACTGGTAAATACCAGTGGAAGGCTCCTTTGCACAGGGTGCCGGCTAGAGTATGGGTACCAAAACAGCGCCATTTTCTACCGTGAAGCACTAATGTGTAAGCATTATGGTGTTTCGGTCTGAAGGGCGCCGTAGTTAGTGAAAATATCTAAATCTAATGCAGCTTAACATCTTATGTCTCTAGTTGACGAGCGCATAAATTGTCATAAAAAAAATGCAAAAGCGTTATCTAAAAGGCTTTCCGGCACTAAGACTACTAAATATTCAATTTTAAGCTTTATAAGATTTTAAAAGCTGTATTTGCGTTTCGGTTGTGAAATTTCTGGATTAATTTATAAGACATGAGACCGGTTAAGTCTGTCATCAACGGGAACATGGTCAAAGTATGTTGTTTCATCCAACCCATACCGCCTGTTGACACAAGCAAGAGAAAGCGATAACATAGAACGAGAAATAGTTTGTGGAAACTTCATAAAAGGAAATACGCGTCTTTTTGAGTAACCCTTACAAAATTGTGAAATAACTGTTTATGATAAACAGTTATTTCTCTCTTAGTTAGAATCTCCATTACATGCGCAAGGTTTCTATCGCAATGTTTTTTTACTTTTTCAATTAAAGATTACTTTTTTTATGGAAAAGGAGGACAAACGAGAGTACGGGTCACCTGGTGTTAAGTGATCACCACCGCCCACAATCTCTTGCAACATTAGAAAAATCACAGGAGCGTTACCGGCCTTTAAGGAAGGTCGTATCGTCGGAAACACCGCACAAGGAAGCTCATTAAATAGCTTTGTAGTACGTGGAAGAAAGCTCCTTGAAAAACGCACTGTGGAGAACCGCCACACTTCCAAATGATAGGGATGATATCCTAATTTGTTGCGTAATTAATAAAAATTTAATTATTAATTTACATTTATTCTTAAAACGTATTTTTCAATAATAATCAGACAAAAACACTCTTTCAACAATGCACAGTTTAGCACTAAATCTATTCAATTTTATTTATAAGATCTACACAGCACTAATATTCCACAATACGTCACCTGTAGCTATACAGATATGTATACTGCTATAGGTAATCATCAAAAAAGTGTGTAACTATGTATATATATATATTAATTATTTAATTAACGCGTGCGCCGTTAATTATTTAATTATATCGTCGCGTAAAGCAATTTTTTGAGCTTTTATCTGTTTGTTTGTGCTCATTTGTGTCTGAAACGTCTAAGTCGATACGTATGCGGTTTTCACAGTAGATGTATGATAACAAAATATGGGCAGACAATTTCACCGTTGTAAATATTTAGAGTAGTTTTAAAAAATGTAGTGATCGTTCTATTTAGTTTTTTTGCTGTTAGACTTTGGCTGACAATACCGCGAGTCCAGATGACTCTTATCCTAATTTTCAAGTCGTTATAGACAAAGTTGCGGGCATAAGCACGTCTTACTTTTATTCATACAATATAGGAGGGTAGTTTTAAAATGATTTCATCATTGTGACGACTCAAGTGGGATCAAGAGGAACATCTCGACACGGCACGCTCCACTTTCATAACCTGCATTCAATCCCGACTGTATGGCACTACCGTAATGTTGTATTTATTTAAAATAACATGCTATTTTTATGTGCAACATTTTTTTTTAATTATTCTTACTTTTGTTGTGACTACGTCCTTAATTAAACTTTAATTGTGAGAAGCAATTAGTGGTGATTACAAAATGGAGGGATTCTCTTTGAAGCTATCAAGTTTCAATTTTTTTTAAAGTGAAGTGATAAAAGAATAGAAATGTCCCAGGTCCAGGCTTACTACTAAGGGGATTTACCAGTGGGAGGCTCCTTTGCACAGGATGCTGGCTAGATTATGGGTACAACGGCGAGCATTATTGTGTGTTGGTCTGAAGGGCGCCGTAGCTAGTGAAATTACTGGGCAAATAAGACTTAACATCTTAATCTTTAAATCTTTATCTCAAGGTGACGAGCGCAATTATAGGGTTGCTCAGAATTTCTGGGTTTTTCAAGAATCTTGAGCGGCACTGATTTCTAATGGGCAGGGCGTATCAATTACCATCAGCAGATCATCCTGCTTGTCTCATCCACTATTGTCATAAAAATAAGCTTCCTTGCATGCTGATTAAAATAAGCCGAATAGAAGAGACTACTATAAATTTTAGAATGTAATTACTAAAATTCTAGAATTCATACTGTATTCAACTTTTCATTTCATACTTAGTCTCGACAAAGATTTATTTTTGGAAGAGGAGGAGAAATGAGGGTATGAGTAACCGGATGTTACCGTTACTACCGATCACATCTGAATATTCCTTGCTCCTCTGGGACCACGGAACACGAGCAGTGCAAAGTGTAGATTTTTCAGGATACCCATATCGTATCGTCCTGCAGGCAGGTTATGGTTATCCATCAGTGGTGATAAAGACGTTGGAAATATTTATTTTTTATTTTTTTGGGTTAGCAAACAGTTAAAAATTAAATCTTAGTAAGTAAAATACATTATAAGTGAATTTGCCAGAAACTGTCATAACCATAATGTTTTGACACCAGGCACAGACATAAGCTTATAATGCCTACTGCTCGACTAAGTCGAGTTAGCAAGTCTTTTGTGGGGCGATGTATATGCTTTTACAACAGGATCCCAGCAAATATTCAAAGCAAAAGTATTACGTTATTCAAAAAAAAATTTTTAAATACCGTTTGTGTGGTAAAGGTTACTATAGCATAAATGACTTTCTTAATGTTACCACAGATTGGGAATGGAGCGACCGCCCTCATGCTATTAAATAATAAGTTTAATTGTACAATGTTACTTTGTAAATGTTACTTTAATAATGGTAAAACATATTTTTGATGAAAAAAAAGCCCGCTGAGTTTGTTGCGCCCATTCTTCTCAGGCCTGAGGCATTCGTTTTGGAATGGGTGGTAGTTTTTTGACTTTCAATAATTGATTTCACATCCCATATTGAATAAAAATATTTGAATTTGATTTTGAACATTACAGGGTAATACTAAATGTGCTCCGTTAACCACAGATTAATTGCAAAAATTGAGAAACGTAATAATCATTACAAGATTAAGATTGAATAGAAAAAATAAAAGAGAATGAAAAATGTGCAACAACTTAAACAATATAAAAGGTATTATCACTTATGATATAACCCTTATAGATTCGTCATGCCTGTCTGTCTGTCCGTCCGTATGTCACAGCCACTTTTTTCCAAAACTGTAAGAACTATACTGTTGAAACTTGGTAAGTAGGTGTGTTCTGTGAACCGCATTAAGATTTTTACATAAATATAGAAAAAAAAACAATATTTTTTTAAGGTTAAGGGACCTTTAAGCATTCTATTCTATTCTTTATATTGTGGCTTTTGTGGAAAGGTCACCACAACTGAGCCAATGTCAGGTTGAGGTAGGCTACCAAGTAATGAGTAAAGGTACGGTGTTGAAGAGCATTCCAGTTTTAATGGTAATGATCAGTGGTTATATACAACAGTTTTATTATTTTATATTAAATCTGAAACAAATACACCAGCTGTTAGTAAAATTACGAAATGACTTAAAAAAACAAACACGGACATTACAATATATAAATACTAATGTATTCAAATTCAAATTCAAACATTTTTATTCAAAATAGGATGTGGCATCACTTATTGAAAGTCAAAAACTACCACCCATTCCAAAATGAATGCCTCAGACCTGAGAAGACTGGGCGCAACAAACTCAGCGCGCTTTTTTTTTCATCTAATAAATATGTTTACAAAGTAATATTGTACAATTAAACTTATTATTTAATAGCCTGAGGGCGGTCACTCCATTCCCAATCTGTGGTATCATTAAGAAAGTCATTTATGTTATAGTAACCTTCACCACACAAACGTTTTTTAACAATTCTTTTGAATAACGTTATACTTTTGTTTTGAACATTTTCTGGGATCTTGTTGTAAAAGCATATACATCGCCCCACAAAAGACTTACTAACTCGACTTAGCCGAGTAGTAGGCATCATAAGTTTATGTCTGTTCCTGGTGTTAACATTATGGTTATGACAGTTTCTGGCAAATTCACTTATGTGCCTATGAACATACATTACATTATCAAGAATATATTGAGAAGCAACAGTCAAGATGTTAATTTCTTTGAATTTTGCTCTCAATGATTCTTTAGGACCTAGGTTATAAACAGCGCGAATAGCCCTCTTCTGCAACACAAATATTGTATTAATATCGGCAGCGTTGCCCAATAGCAATATACCATACGATATAATACTATGGAAATAACTAAAGTATACAAGTCGCGCCGTATCTATGTCAGTTACTTGTCTAATCTTTTTAACCACGTATGCTGCAGAACTAAGTCTGTTCGCCAATCCTTCAATATGGGGGCCCCATTGAAATTTGGAATCTAGAGTTATGCCAAGAAATATAGCAGATTCCACCGGTTCTATCACCTCTCCGTTTAACAAAACATTTGCATTTACATTTTTGACATTTTATACGGTAAATTTAATGTATTTAGTTTTCTTGCTATTTAACAATAGGTTATTAGCGCTAAACCAGTACACGATGTCAGATAGAATATCGTTCACTTCGTCATACATAGCTTGGTTTCTTTTCACTTTGAAAATCACTGAAGTGTCGTCCGCAAACAATACTACCTTATGTTTTTTCTCTATAAGATTAGGAAGATCATTTATATAGATAAGGAAGAGGAACGGTCCAAGAATAGACCCTTGTGGACCATACTTAGAAGAGTCCCAGGAGATCTCTTGCCATTCACGTCGACCCTCTGAATTCTATTGTTTAGATATGAAGTCAGAAGATCGAGCGCAGTTCCTTTTATGCCATAGCTTCCTGACCAGCGTTGAATGCTGAACACAATCAAAAGCCCTAGATAAATCACAGAAGATGCCAAGTGCATTCTGCGATTCCTCCCAGGCATCAAAAAT
Organism: Leptidea juvernica; assembly: GCA_949711755.1. Classification (NCBI taxonomy): domain Eukaryota; kingdom Metazoa; phylum Arthropoda; class Insecta; order Lepidoptera; family Pieridae; genus Leptidea; species Leptidea juvernica. The sequence continues at coordinate 3,945,074 of CATIXQ010000014.1, read as the reverse complement.
ATTCTTGATTAGCTCAACACCTGCATCCGTTGTTGAACGTCCCCTAGTAAAGCCAAATTGTTTCAAATGAAGTAACTTATGAGAGTTAAAGTAAGTAAGCATTTGGCTTAAAATTATTTTTTCAAAAATTTTACTAAGAGTCGGCAAAACCGATACAGGACGATAGTTATTCGGGTCAGAAGAGCAACCCGACTTAAATATTGGTGTAATTTTACTATGTTTCAGAAGGTCAGGAAAAACGCCACGACTAATACAATTATTAAAGACTATTGCAAGATATGGTGCTATGACATCAATTATTGAACTTATTATTTTAACAGAAATGCCCCATATATCAGTAGTTTTTTTCATGTCGAGAGACTTAAAAGTTTTAATTATTTCTCCAGGGCTAACAAAACTAAAATTGAAAGTTTGTTGGCATTCTTTAACATTTTCCAGAAGAAGTGACTCAGCAACACTGGTGGAGAATTATGAATGTTACTTAAAACTTAATCTTATTTTTTCTTATATATTTACATAAAATATTTACAAGTGGAGCAAACACCAGGGAAAGGAGATACTCATAACTTAAAAGGCATCTCTTGACACCTGCTATTGCAGATGTCCATGGGCGGTTGCCTCACTACATTATATCACGTGACCCTCATAACAATTTGCCCCCTTCTCTATCATATAAATACATGTAATAAGTAAAACACACGGTATCATTATTAGCAACAAACGTTACAATCGTAATTTTAGGTACACTTCACAAAGCCTTATGATTACATCATCATCATAGTGTTCCCGATAGCGCATCCGACACAACCGCCTCAGTCGATAGTTCTTCCCTGACTGACTGCTCGGCACTCGCCTGGCGCCTGCACTCGCACCGCACGCCGATTACATCCGAGCACAGACAAATAACGAATCATCATACTCGCTTCTTGGCTAGGCGTTCTTGACTATGACATATATATGCAACTAGCTGACCCGACAGACGTTGTTCTGTTCATAATAAAAAAAACTCTTGCGGATAGAATTTTGGAAAATCCGTTCGTAGCTGACCTCTACTCGGTGAAAAGAATATTCCTACCAAATTTCAAGTCTTTAGCTCTAATGGTTCCCGAGATATCGTGATGAGTGACTATATACGTGGAAATCTCTTATATATAGATATAGTTAAATCATAATATATATATTTCTTTTGTGCGTCTGTTGTAACTGAACTCCTCTTAAACGGCTGGAGCGATTTTAATGAAACTTTCTGTGTGTTCCAGTGAATTTGAGATTGGTTTAGATTCTCAGTTCCGTCCATATAATATAATTCTCCTGCTCATGTGTATGTTAGTGAACTCCTCCTAACGGCTGGACCGATTTTTCGAATTTAAGACAGTAAGTACAGGACAACGTCTGTCGGGTCCACTAGTATAATTATAATTAATGTATAGTTTTGAGATTCATCCCTATACTTCTAGTATAAGACGGCATTACTTGCCAAATTTCATTTTGCTGCAATCTAGTAGAATTTTTAATCCAGTGCACTCAAATTGTCCCGTAAGCTAGCAAAGTCGCGGGCTTTTGTTAATTTTTAAATAAAATTCCTAAGAGAGGAAGTATTAAAGCGATAGGATTGTAAAAGAAAGCGTTAATGAAATGTGAAACGATTATGCGCTAAATGAAAGGGGCCTTACAATTAATTATTGAATTATCCCACAGTACTCAGGTGGCCAGAGATACCTAGGTGTGAACACAGAGTACTCTGATATAGAGGCCACATTGTGTATATTATATTTATATTTACTAGCAGCTGACCCGACAGACGTTGTTCTGTAGATAGTAAAAAAAATACTGTTTAATAGGAATTTGCCAATAATATTTCTAAACATCAAGAATTATTTTTGTAAAAAATGCTCCCTGTTGTAATAGTGAGCGGAACTGTCAAACCGTGCGTCACTGAATTCTCTCATAGAAAATATGTCCATACAAAAGAAATATTGAAAATAAAAATAATTATGGGTCCCAAATCGAAATAAAAACTATCCTATCTCTCAAGTTGGACCCAACTGCACTCCATGAAGTAATCCCTTTAAAATCCGTTCATTAGTTTAGGAGTCCATCGCGGACAAACAACGTGTCACGTAATTTATATATATATTAAGATTTACTATTTAAGTGGTCAAACAGCAACATTTTCACTTATAAGCTGCGTGTTAATTAAGTTGTTTTTTGTTGGTTGTTCATTATTTTGACAAACTTCTTTGACGTAAACCGAAACTGCTGTACTGGCAAAAAAGTTGTATGAAAATCCATATCTGTCATTCGTTTATCGGCGTAAAAATAACGGATGATGCAAACGTCAGAAAATTTTAGGAACCAACATCAACCTGTTACTTTTGTGTCACAGTGATGCGCGCGCATCTTAAAATTTCACTCTCATAATTTTTTCATTACGTATATAATAAGTATAACTTCAATAATCATATTAACCTTATAGTAACATCATTTCTGTCGTGTAATTTAAAAATGGAATGATCTTTTACTCCGAAACATGGTGAGGTAACATATCAAATGTTTTCAACGGTTATTAATCATTTAGAATAGTATTTTTTTAAAAGAGCTTATGAACTTTGTTTCGGCTTAAGTTTTCTGGTAACTACTTATAATTTTTTTATTGTCATTAGGTAAGGATCTAAAAAACACTATTTCAACAATGCACGGTATATATACATTGAACTTTTCACTAAATCCATTCAATTTCACTTATAAGATATACACAGCACTAATGTTGCACAATACGTCAGCTGTGTATCTACAGATATACTGCTATAAGCATTTTGGTGACGTAAACTCACGCGATTTTACCCATCCAAAAGGTCTCTATAAATATATATTTTTAACTATTTATTTATCGCGTGCGCCAGTTATGAGCATGTCGGTAACGCGAACCCATAAGATTTATGCGTAAGTGCTCAACGCAGCTAAAGAAGTTATCACATCAAAAAGTATATGATTTAAGCTTCATTCGTGCTTAAGCTTAATATTAAAGTGAAACTTTTATAACATCGTCTCAAACGTTTTCGTCTGTGTGTTGCATGTCGCGTGACGGTCGGGCGGCACCTATAGTTAACAGCAGCTGACCGTGTAGTGTATAGACTATTACTCATTTGTGCCAGTGCTCCACGCTATTTTGTTTGTTTTTGTCAGTGTTTAATGTAAATGTTGTTATTTATTAAAGTGAAACTTTTATTCAATATTTTTAACCAGGGCTAAGACACAGAGTTCAATAAAAATATTAGTTGGAGACTTAGTCTACTTTTATTATTTCCCATTATCATTCCAATTTTCCAAGCATAAAATTAAGATTGACAAAGCGATTTTCATACCCTTAATGGAATATTATTCCAAAAATTTTTAGTTAAATGTCTGTAATGTGACAAAAAGTTTCACTTTTAGCGTGGTTTCATAAAACCACACAATCCTTTTTATTTCTAGAATCCTCTAAATAATTCCGCCATTGGTAATCATGGAATCAAAGCACAGAGGTGTTAAAAGGGGCTGTCTTTGTATGTATAAAGACTTCACGGACTTTGACACGTTCGATAAATCCTGACCTACCATCGTGAACCCTGATGTCCCATTCAAATACCCTTTTCCCGAGTATTTTATCAACAATGAGGAGGGTGAAGGAGGTCTATTTAAATGGTTTTATTTTAATGGTGATTATTATATGCGTTGAAGAGACTCTCTTGAAAAGTGTTGGGGTGTTTTCTAACAGATCTCAGGTTGATTTTTTATCAAATAAATGTTTTATCTAATGGTTAAGGGTTTTTGTTTATCTGACTGAACCGCAAGTCGTTCTGTCTGATAATATTTTGATAACTATAAATTATGTCATTTACTGATAGTGTATGTGCAAATCTTTTATATTTGCACTTTCCAAATTATCCAACCAACTTTTATGAATTTTAGCACAAACGTCAGACTCAGAGGGGCAAAATAGGATATGGAGTACGCTTATCCTGTAATTTTGAAGTCTCGAAGAGAACGGAATTCCAGACTCCAGGAAATGTTTATTTTATTTTATTGAAAAGAGCGCAAAATTAATGCTGGGAGAGTTTCGCCGTTTCGTCTCTCTCAGAGCGCCATCTGTTTCCGAAGCGGTGGTAGTGTTAGAAGTGACATCAAAAAGAGATTTAAACAAATCAATTATGAGAAAATTAATGCCTTTTAATGTTTTGTTTTTATAGCTTTTATGTACACAAATATATTTAATAAGTTAGGTTTCCCGAGTGCAAGCATTTATGTGATGTTAATGTGTGTTTTCCAATTATGGGAGTTATTTTTTATTTATTAGTTGACCCAGCAAACGTTGTATTGCCATATAAAGTTACTAAAAAAAATCAATAATTAAATTTTTTTGGGGAATAAGAAACAGATGACGACCGAATCTCAGACCTAACAAATATATCGTACATAAAATTTTGTGAAATTTTGAATTTGTATGTATTTTTAATGCTGAATCATAATAAAATAAAAATAAAAAAAAGGAGGAGTTTGGTTGCAAACACCGCGATACTAGAATCTGTATATATAAAAAGGCATAAAAGGCATTTATTATCTCAAAATTGATTCCTTTAGAATTCTTTTTGATGTCATTTCTAATAACAGCTACTAGATACTACTACCGCTTCCGAAACAAATGGCACTCTGAGAGAGAAGAAGCGGCGCAAGAAACTCTCCCAGCATTCGTTTTTCGCGCTCTTTTCAATAAAAATATACAATATTGTACAATCATTTCTATCGCTATAAAATAATCACACTCTAGTCCCAGGCTGTCCGATCATTTATATATTCAGCAGTGGAGTAATAGGATTTACGACAGAGCCATTTTTTATGAAACATTTAAATTTATTTATAAATAATGCCTGAACAGTGGCTGGGACTTTATTATAGAAGTGTATACATTTACCCTTAAAGCTATTATGTATCTTATGAAGCCTACTAGAAT